>RJWT010009226.1:0-25343 GCA_004365215.1 Cuniculus paca
TGCCACCTTGTGAGTTAGGGGTCTAGCAGAAATGCATGAGGCCAAAAGAGCAACCTCTCGAGAGGGAACAGCACCCAGTGTGGTTGGGGGCTTTCTCAGTCCCCTGCCGGCCCCAGGCAAGACGTCTACAGTTTCTACAGGAATATGATTTCCTGGGCTTTCCTCCCCTGCCCTCCTGGATGTGGCTGAAAACAGCAGCATCCCAGTGTTCCTTCTGTGAGACTCATGCTGGATGGATGTCTTAATAAAACCAAGGTTGGAGTAGGACCAGAGGGGGCGGGGTGGCTCAGAGGGGGTGGTCAGCAGTGGAGTTGTATCAGATTCCTGTGCTCAGAATAGCAAAGTAGGAGGAAGGAGTGTAGGAGTGTGTGTGTGTGTGTGTGTGTGTGCGTGTGTGTGCGCGCGCACACATGGTGGTCCCAGACAGGTAGGGCAAAAAGCTGAAAAAATAGCAGGGTGGCAAGAGGGCAGGGTTTAGACTTAACAGAACAGCAAAGCCCAGCACTGGGCATGGCTGTCCAGAGAACATCTCTGAGGTTCTCATCGCCTTGCAGCTTCTGCTCACCAGTATCACAGAATAGAAGCCCAACACACCAATTTCTCTGCCTTACATCAGCAGTAGGCCCTGGGCTGCCCTCTGTCCTCCTGGCCAGGACCTGCCATCTCTCCAGGTTGTTGCTTCCTGGCAGAGCTGGCTGCAGGAGTGACATGTGGCCTTGGCCTCCTCCAGAGTCCCTGCTGTGAACATCTCCTCTGGAGGGGACTTTCTCAGAGTGTGGATGGCCTCAGGCTGTGGCTGCTGAGCCAGGCTGGGAAAAGCCACTGGGCTATGAGTTCCAGCTCAGCCATCTTTAGCCAGTTTTTCTGGAACCGCAGCTCATACATCTGCAAAATGGGATGGCATTGCTATGATGAAGACGAAATCAGATAATGCCTTTAATTTTTCATTCTTAGGTCTTTCTGTGATTAAAAGAGGCCGTGCATATGGAGTTTTCTCAAGCATATGTGAAGTTTTAATGCAGACTGCGAGTCAGACTCCATAACTCCATATCACCTTCCAGTCTGGGATTCCTAGGGCCTCTGGGGCCTCTGAGCCTCTTTGTCCTCCCCATTCCTCACCCTCAGTAGAATCCTGACACCCAGGGTTTGCCACTCAGGTACCACTCAGATAGAGACCCACATTATAGAGCATTGCAGTAAAAATCCATTGCTTATCAAATTAGCCAAATTCTCCAAGCCTGGACAACATAGGAGGAATCAGAAGCTAATTAATGAACAGCCAACAGCCTCACTGTCGATTTGCATAAATATGCATTGTCAAACTTAAGTAAACAAAAGCTGAATAACTTAGGAACCAGATTCATTATGTCTGAGCTCCTGGAGAGGCTTTGCATGGGGATTACAGCCTCAGCAATTTTTCCTTTTTAAAGGCAGGTTGATTTTTTTTTCCATTTCCCCCATATCCTCTCCCTCCACACTCTTTAGTTGGAATTCAGCTTTGTTTCCATTATCAGCTGCCTGAGGAACTCAACTCCATGCACATCCAGGCAGGGCAGTGAGCAAAACAGGTTCCCCTGACACTGACCCTGCCGGGGTCTCTCCGGTCTCTTTTAGAGACAAAGACGGAGCATGAAATGAAGGGAGACTGGAGTCAGGGTGCCCCCTTCACAAATGAAGATATAAGCAGCACAGGCTCTATCTAGGAAACTCGCCTGATGGATGGCTTTAATCCCTTCTAATTACAGCTAATTGGCACTGTCAGTCACTTAAAACCCTGAAACTGACGCAGTGAGGTCAGGCAATTCAAACTTACCCAACCGTAAAGAGAATAATTAGATGCACTGAAGTTAATAAGCTTTGAGAAGAGATACCACGAACCTCCAAAGACAGAGTGAAGCCCCAGCCAGCTTTTCCTGGGGAGGACCCAAGATCTGGCCGGCTCAAATCTCCCCAGTCCCTGAGGAGCAGTGTGGGCAGCACTGATGGTATCTGGCATCTGTTGGTGCCTTTCTGTAAATACTCGTGGCTGGGAGTGAGGCTCTCACTCTGAAGCTCACTGCTTCTTTGGAAGACAAGCACGACCAAAGAGCTAACTGAGGCTGGATGGGCACTGAACTCTTCTGGGGTGGACTTACTCTTGTGTTTCTACTCTGGCTTTTACTGGGGAGAGCGGACAGATGAAATGACTGTCTTTATGGGAGCGCTTCTTGTATTTTAAGAGAGACTTTTTCTTCTGTTTCCCCCATAAAAAAATTCTGACTTCTGGTGAGGGCCTCAGGGAGGTTCAGTTCATGGTGCTAAAGAAGAAAAAAGAAGTGAACGTGTCTAAAAGAGCAGTGTGTAGAAGGGAGATCATGGTTTTGTTTTTGTTTTTTTTTTTCTCTGATTTGTTGCTCACAGCAACATGAAGTTGGGTCAATCTACATTCATACAGTTCCTTGAGATAACTCTTCTGGCACCTGTAAAATGATGATGACATCCTCCCCTCTGAATACTAGTGTGGACAGAGAAGCCCCCAGGGACTTATGGAGGACAGTCTGTGTTCTAGAAGATGAGGTCAGCTTTCTCTGTGCTGGTGGGCAGTCACTCTCACACAGATGTTGAATACCAAGCTTCGTGCAGGGACCTTGTGCCTCTAAATATCTACTTACTCATTAGTCTTCCTCACTGCCAAGAACTCCACTGCATTGGGTGGAAGGGATGGGCGTTTACCTGCAGTAAATATCTACTTGGCAATTTTTATTGGTTGTTACCATCATTTATCATAAAAAGATGTGAAGTAGATACAAATGCACCCATTTAAACATAAAGAAACTGCAGTTCAGAAGAAACAGATATGTTGCTCAAGGTACCATTGCAACATCTGCATCAGGATTCACATTCAGTTTGGTCTGATTGCAGAGCACAGCTCTTGCTCTGCCCATTCCTCATGCCTTGCTCTCTTTACTCTAAGACCCATGGCAATTATCATGGTAATAATAATGCTCATCTCAACTTTTATTGATTGACTGGATAATCATCAATTCATTGGGCAGGCATGGCACCCAGGTGAACTGGTGTGATTCTGAAGGCCCACCTCCACCAAACTTGGAAGCAAAGGTCACATGGTTCAGTTAGTGTCTTTGTCCATTTTGTGTTTCTATCACAGAATTCCTGAGGCTGAATTCTTTATAAAGCTCACTGCTGATGGCCTCAGAGTGAGGCATCAGCATCTGCTTGACTTCTGGTGAGGGCCTCAGGGAGGTTCAGTTCATGGTGCTAAAGAAGAAAAAAGAAGTGAATGTGTCTAAAAAAGCAGTGTGTGGAAGGGAGATTATGGAATGTGCCAGGCTCACATTATATAACAACTTGTTCTTTAGGTAACCAGTCCAGTTCTGTTGGAGCCATGAGAAAAGTATGAAAACCTCATAAAGGCCAGGTATAGTGGTGCACATCTGTAATCCCAGCACTTGGGAAGCTGAGACAGGAGGATCGATGGGAGTTTGAGGCCAGCCCAGGCTACATGGTAAGTTCAAGGGCAGCCTGAATCACATAGCGAGACCCTGTCTCAAAAAAATCAAAACAAACAAGCAAACACCTCTTAAAAGCTACAACACTGGTTAGCACTATTACACTGGGTACCAAGTTTCAACATGAGCTCAGATGAGAACACACCATATTTAAACCACAGCAACCATCCAGCTAGGCAATCTGCAAACACAAGGCTCCCACCTGCATGTGCATCTACAAGGTCAGTGTAAACATATCACAATCAGGCATCATGGGGAAGTTCAAGTAGGCAAAGGTTTTACTTTGAGAAAGTGGAAAGTGGATAGTACCCTAAGAAAATAGGGGTGGACCATGGGTATGTCTGTGACTCTCAGAAGTCACAGCTCACACACAGTGGCTAGAGTAGATCTAAGCACGTCCTCCTCCCCAGGAAGTCCTCTCTGCTAATGAGGCATGGCTGTACGGAAGAACTCAGCCTGACCAACCTAGTGGACTGGACCAGTGTGACCTCCACCAAAATGTATAAAAACAGGAAAAATCAGTATGCTAGAGAGGAGGGAGAGGACCTTAAAGGATCTGCCAGTCTTCATATAGCCCATGTTAATACTTGGCTCATTAGTCATGCAAAAAGACCCAGGAAGACATGGGAAAGAGGGAATAAAAAATATGCTAAGAACTTTTAATAAAATACAGGTTAAAGCTTCTAACATATACACACACACATAATCAGTATCCTCACTTTACAGGGAAGAAACTAAGTCTTAGAGAAATGAGAAATTGCAGCACAATCTTACTGAGAATTGACAGCAAGGATGGGACAGGTGTGTTTAAAATATTCTTGATGAGCAGTAACAAGGTGCAGGGCACAGAAATAGGGGATTTGGGTGAAAAAATCTATTCCCATGGAGTTCAGTCTTTGCAGAGGTGGTCGAGCAGAGAAGAAAACAAGAACAAAAACAAAAACAAAAACGAAACCCACCAGGAAACAACCTGACCAACCTAGTGCACTGGTGTGCTGGGCAGAGTGGCTGCATGCACTTCAGGAGTCTGATATCCTTTCCTTACCAGTCCCAGGACTTTATAGTCATTTTACCCCCTAGAGCCTTTGTTGTGCCACTTGTGGTGGCAAATGTGGAGGATCTGCCTGCTTGATTGACACTGGTTACCTTCTGGGACTGGCTTTGAGCAGCTCTAGCCTCTAGGGGCTGAGATACCCCTGTGTCTTTTTGTGTTTTTCTCATGCAAGAACCCCAAAGCAGTAGATGCAGTGGTGAGTTGGTACTCAGGGGCACTGCTGGGGAATCCAGACTCTGCCTACTTCCTTGGGGGAGTGTGAGCCTCTCTAGAATCTGATGGGACCTAAGAAGCCTCAGGACAAGGAACCTTTGAGCCTAAACTTTGCTTTTCCTGCTCCTCTCTAGGCTCAATTCAAAGAGTCTAGCCCCGCTCAGAGCCTCTCAGGAGCTTGGATGACTACCGGCAGCTGCTGCTGCTCTCCTAGCAGCTGGTCCCCAACCAGAGAGCTCCTGTTCTGGACAAAGGTGTTGCCACCACCAGAAGCTGTCACTCAAAAGCAACTATCAGAGATCAAAGACAAGGCCTGAGGAGGGGCTCCGGGGCTTGTTAGATTCAGCCTCCTGCAGATGCAATGACACCAAGGGAGCCTGGAGGCCTGAAGTCTTCAGAAGCTTGCGCTTTGCCGAGAGCACACAGCCTCAGCATGCTTCCTGGATGGTTGCTGGGTATCTTTATATTCAGGGATGGGCTGAATTAAGGGGAGAGGGCTAGCGAGGTACCCCCAACCCAACTAGGTAACTACAAATAAAGCTCATTTCTGAAATAAAACAGCAGTGTGTGTGTAAGCAGTTAGGAAAGTTAATTCCCGGAGTTCCCGTGGAGTTGCACATCCTTCATCTTTCTTCAATGGAAAAGAAGTCTGATATCCTGGCAGTCTTTCCCAAATGGCTCCTGTGGGTCCTTCTTTTCTCCTCCTCCCTGTCATGCTTACAGTCAGAGCCTCACAGCCTGTTCTTGATCACACAGTCATGTATTCTTCATATTTTTTTTTCATGTCAGCAAGGTTTTTTCTTTCCTAACCAGACAATTAGTTCCCCAAGGGTAGATTCCATGACTGGTACTAATCAGTGCATAGTAACAAAGCCTTGTTCACTATGTTCAAAGCCTTTCCCCACCCATTTACTTCATCTTCCATGAATGCAGCATAGCAGGGTAAGGGTGGCCATGCTACGGTGTAGGGGTGGACATTGATGCCTGGTAAGTACAGTGAATTTACTGGGCCCACATTGCCCTTTAGAGAAAGCAATGAAACTCACTGTTGCTAGCTGAATGTGTCCTGTGCATGACTTCCCATGTTTCTTGTGTGTCTCCTGGTACCATGCTCTGATAACAGGAGAGGCTCAGGAAGCACCTGATAATTTAACTTATAAAATATGTCTCTAAACTGAGTGTGGTGGTGCATGCCTGTAATCCCAGCACTCAGGAGGCTGAGGCAGGAGAACTGTTGCAAGTTTGAGACCAGCCTGGGCTACAAAGTGAGCTCAAGGCCAGCCTGAACCACATAGTGAGACCCTGTCTCAAAAAGACACACACACACACACACACACAAAGACTGTACATTTTAAGCATTTCAAAACCCAGTGTGACTGATTAAAAATGGCTGCAAAAATTTCTCCCTTTCTGTCAAAACATAGAGTCCCTTTCTTATCCCCTTCAGTCTGTGCTAGACTCAGGAATTTGCTGTAAGGACTGAGGCAAGCCAGAGTTGATAATACATAACTTCAAGGTTGAGTCAAAAGAGGCCGTGTGGCTCCTATTCTGCTCATGGAAACTCTTGCTCATGGAGCCTGGAGAGCTGCAAAAACCTGTTTATCTTGAAACTGCCACATCAGAGAGGCCAAGTGGGTGTTCCACTTAGGGTAGCAGTTTCCAAAGAACCCAGCCTACCTTCCCACCCCTTCCAAAGTGATAGACTGTAGGTAAACTCTGTTAGGCCTTCCAGATCAAAGTGTCTACCAAGTGAGTATCAGTAAATAGCCTTTGTTATATGGGACAGAAGGGCCGCCAGATGAATTCCTAGCCTGTTAAGGCAGTCCTAAACTGCTAACAAATTGCATGAGGAACTGGAACCTTTAGCAGCATCAAGGTTAGGGACTGAAGCAATGGTGGTGAAGGCAGTGAGCAGAATAGCATGACCCCTCCTACTGTGGGCCCAGTGGCATGAGAGAGGGACTTGCACATGGAATTTAAGCAGTGTTGGGCCATGGCAGGGCAATGAGTAGAGGTTCAGCACTCCCCTGGCTAGAAAGGAGAGAGAAGTGGGACTAAGCAGCCTTGGGCTTACTCCATAGCAGTGACAGGGCAGTAGATCAGCTGGCAGTACTCCCCCTGTCCTGTGACCAGTGGCATGACAAGACAGAGACTCGCCAGTGGGAGTGGAACAGTGGAGGTTGTGCGAGGACCAGGAGGGGCCGACTACACAGGACTGGGAGCAGCCTCAGCCAGCCTGTCTGAGGGCACCACAGCAAGTGGGAGAATGATGCAGAGACAAACAGGGTAAAGAGATGTTGGTGGACTGCCCAGGAACATACAGAAAGTTTCTGGTTGAAGACTGGTCCCAGCCCACACATCTGAGGGCCCCAAACCCAACACCAATCCTGCTGCAGACTTGGTGAGGTTACCCAGCACAGTTTTGGTTTCTAATTTGGACACTAGCACAGGACTGTGAACACCACAGGAATTTTATTTTATTTTTTTCTTTATTTCATTTTCCTTTTTCTGTCAGCTTTTTTGATTGCTTAAATTTTTACTTTTATTATTTGTTTTGTTTCGTAAGAGAAAAGAAACGAATCACCCCTAAGGAAAAGCCCATTAAAATTGCAGCAGACTTCACAACGCAAACCCTAAAGAGAGAGATTGGAGTAAAGAATTTCAAGTCCTGAAAGAAAACACCTTCAATCAAGATTGATACCCTAAAAAAGTATCTTTCAAAATCAGTGGAGAAATAAGATACATCCATAACAATGAACAACTGAAGAAATTCATGACCACTAAACCAGTGCTAAAAAAATGTTATGAAGGATATTTTAGAAAGAGATAACAAAAACCACAATTCCAAGAACACCAGTAGAAAGGAGCTACCAGGCAAGGCAAGCAATTAAACAGAGAGGAAAGACAGGAAACCAATAGTAGGAAAATAATATGACAAGGATAAGCCAGTATATGTTGAAGATGTAATTAAAAACTTACCAAGAAAGAAAAACCAAGGTTCTGTTACACTCACTGCTGAATCCTACAAGAAATTTAGAGAAGATCTAATACCATTTCTCCTAAACTCATTAATGAAATTGAAAGTAAAATAATACTCGTCAAGTCATTTCTGGAAGCAAAACCTGGAGGAGGATCCAAACAAGAAAGAGAATTACAAGCCAATCTCCTTAATGAACACAGATACAAAAATCTTCAATAACATACTAGGAAGCAGAATACAGCAAATCATCAAGAAGATTATATTATACACCATGACCAGGTAGGATTCATCCCAGGTATACAAGGATGGTTCAACATATGCAAATCAAATGTAATACACCATATCAACAAGACCAAAGAAAAAAATCACACGATTATCTCAACAGTAACACAAAAAATATTTGACAAAATCCTACAGCCATTCACAAGAAAAAGCCTAAAGAAGATAGGAATAGATGGTCTTTATTTAATCTGATAAACACTATCTATGACCAACTAATAGCCAACATCATACTAAATGGTTAAAAATTGAAAACTTTCACTCTAAAATCAAGAACAAGACAAGGATGTTTGCTATGACCACTCATATTTGCTATGGCTCTGAAAACATTAGCTAGAGGAATTGGACAAGACAAGGAAATAAAAGGAATAAAATAGGAAAAATAGAAATTAAATTATCATTATTTGCAGATGATATGGTACTCTACATAGCAGACTCCAAGAACTCTACCAAAAGATGTTTAGATTTAATAAGCGAATTCAGTAGTATAGCTGGATAAAAAGTCAACATTCAAAAATCAATAGCATTCCTGTACACTAATAACAAACTCACTGAGAGAGAAATTAGGGAAACCACATCTTTCATATTAGCATCAAATAAAAATGAGATACTTAGGAATCAATCCAGCAAAGAAAGTAAAAGATCTATACATTGAAAACTACAGTACTCTAAAGAAGGAGATCTAATAGGATATCAGAAAATGGAAAATATCACTTGCTCTTCAGTGGAAAGAACCCACATAGTGAAAATGGCCATACTCTCAAAATTGTTATATGGATTTAATGCAATCGCAATCAAAATACCAATAGCATACCTCACAGAATCAGAGAAAACAATCCTAAAACTTATGTAGAACAAAAAGAGACCTAGAACAGCAAAAGCAACTCTGGGCAACAAAGACAAGGCAGAAGGCATCACAAGCACTGACTTGAAATTATACTACAAAGCTACTGTAATAAAAGCAGCATGAAATTGGCAAAAAACAGACCTGAGGATCAGTGGAAGAGATTACAAGATGCAGCAACAACTGGAAACACGTTCAGTCACCTTTCTTCAACAAAGAGGTCAAACATCTTCACTAGAAGAAAGACAGCCTCTTCAATAAATGGTGCTGGAAGAACTGGCTTTCCACATACTATAGGCTAAAACTAGACCCATGTCTCTCACCACATGCTAAAGTAAAATTGAAATGACTCAAAGATCTAAATATTAAAACAAACAAATCTGCTGGATAGGAGAACAGGTAGAACTCTTAAAGATATAGGTGTTCAAAAAGACTTTATGAACAAAACCCCAATTGCTCAGGAAATATTACAAAGAATCAACAACTGGGATCTTATCTTATTGAAAAACTTTTGCACAGATAAAGAAATAATCACTAGGGTGAAGTGACAACCCATAGAGTGGGAAAAATATATTTGTCAACTGTTCCTCAGAGGGCTAATATCTAGAATACGTAAAGCACTCAAAAAAGTCAGACTTTCCAAATTTGAAGACCAGTTCCAAAAATGGGCATCTGAAATGAATACACCCTACTCAGATGAAGAGGTACAAATGACACATGATTATGTGAAAAAATGTTCAACATCACTGGTCATATTGAGAGACACAAATTAAAAGAATGCTGAGAGTCCATCTCACTTCAGAAAGAATGCAATTATCAAGAAATCAATCAATAACAAATATTGGAGGAGTTGTGGGAAAAAAGGAATACTTCCTCAGTTAGTAGGAGTGTAGACTGGTGTAACCATTGTGGAAATCAGTGTGGAGATTCCTCAAAAACTAAAACTAAAGATTCCATTTGACCCAGGTATTCCTTTTATTCGTATTTTCCTGAAAGAATTTAAAATATCATACCATAGCAGTACGCGTGCCCGTTTATAGCAGCACAGTTTGTAACAGCTAAATCTTGAAAAGAGCCCAAATGCCCACTAACCAGTGAATGGATAAAGAAAGATTTTTTTTATATACAATAGAGTATTACTCAGCTATAAAGAAGGGTAAATCTGAAACATTCCTAGGTAAATGGATGGACCTTAAGATCATACTCTTAAGTGAAATAAATCAGACATACACATGTAAATATCACATTGTTTCTCTGGTGGGAGAAACTGAAAGCCAATAACAGCCAAAATGTATAACAGATATTGTGAGATAATACAGAAATGTTCAAATGGGAAGGGGAACTAGGAAGGGAGGATGAGAAAAAGATGGAAGGGAAAAGAAAAAGATGAGAAAGAAAGGAAAAAATGAAAACAAAACTTTTGTACATAAGGAGGACAAGGAGGGTTGAAGGGAGGGGAGGGTGTCTTGGTTACTTTCCTCTCCTTGCTGAGACAAAATACCTGACACCCAAAATGAAGGAAGGAGAGGTTTATTTCTTACAGTTATGGAGGTTTTAGTCCATACCCAGCTAGCTCCAAGGCAGGGTGGCATGGCTGAGGGGCAGGCGTTCATGGCAGCTGCAAGCGGCAAGAGCAAACAGGGCAAAAGAGAAAAGCACACCTCCTTCCCAACCTTACATTGTATGCTGACTCCACCCCTGGGAGGGTGCAGAACTCACAACACCAATCCTAGTGCTAGACAACAAACCAATCACAAAGGCTAGATTCAACAGCTTGCATGACTACATGAGGCTTAGGGGGCCACCTAGACACAAACTGTAACAGAGGACAATGGGAAAAAAAAGAAATTAAGATATATCATGTACAGGTACAAATTTCCTATGATGATGGTGATTATTATGTATATCTCAAATGTACCAATAATTTTAATTAATAAAAACAAATTGCATGGGGGTAATTTCTTGCATGATGATTGATGAACCAGGAAATTTCTGTCTTCCTCTGAGCCCACTGAGAATAGCATTCCAGAAAGTGTGAATAGCACTTGCTTCACAAAGGCTATATCCTACTCAAGCCAACATGTCAGATCAGCACTAATTCAGCTTTCTTCACCTCTTGTTAACACTGCATGAGATTTTGTGGACATTCTCAACTCTTCCAGAAAATTGCATTCCACTTAGAAATATTATGAGCTGTAGAAAGGGCAGTGGAAATATCCACATACATTTTTTATCACCTCCCTTTTCACAAATGTTATCATTTTAAATATCACTCAGAAGCCAACCCAAATTCTTTGCAGTAAAATCTTCCTTCACTTTTCCCTTCCTTCCCTCCCTTCTTCCTTTCCTCCTTTCTTTCATTATGTCTTAGTTACTTTTCTTGTTGCTGAGACAAAATACCCAACACCCAAAGTTAAAGGAGGAAGGGTTTACCTAGCTCTACAAGTTTGTAAAGGTTTCAGTTCATAGTTGGCTGGCTCCAAGGCAGAGTATCAGGGCAGAGAGGCATCACAGAGGAGAAACAGTCCATGGCAAAGCAGGGCAGGCAGAAGGTAGAAGGCAGCAAGTCACAAACAATGATATTCTTTCAGTCCCTTATATCTTATCCAGGACACCCACCTTTAGGGTAGATGCCACTCATACCCTTAATCCTAGCATAGCATGCATTCTTGACCCCACCATCACATGCTCTAGATTCAGAGACCTCAGAAAAGCCCTACCTATGACCACATCAGACTTTGGGAGAACATTCAGGTATAAGCTATGACTCAGTCTTTCTTTCTTTCTTTCTTTCTTTCTTTCTTTCTTTCTTTCTTTCTTTCTTTCTTTCTTTCTTTCTTTCCTTCCTTCCTTCCTTCCTTCCTTCCTTCCTTCCTTCCTTCCTTCTTTCCTTCTTTCCTTCTTTCCTTCCTTCCTTCTTTCTTTTTTGTTTTCAGTACTGGGGATTGGACCCAGGTTGAACCCTGGTTCACATTAAACTGCCTTCCCAGCTCTTTTAAAATTATTATCATGTTTAAAATTTTGAGACTAGGTCTCAGTTGCTAAATTGCCCAGATTGGGCTCAAACTTATGATCCTTCTACCTCAGTCACCCAGACTTTTGGGACTCCAGGCATGCACTCCCCCCCAGGTTTGGCAGGAAAAATTTCTTTTATTCCTGCTCTGAAGTCTTTTTCTTCTTTTCTCCCATCTTAGTATGTCTATACTTTTATGATTTTGATTATATTCTGTCTTTTCTAGGCTTTGTCTAAGCCTAAATCTCTGCCATCGATCAAGGTCCTTAAGTCAATTGACCACCGTTTATTGATTTTCTTTGCTCACAGCCCTGTCTAACTAGTTATTGTGGAAACAAGTTTGCTGTGTGTTCACACATCTTTTCTTCTGGGATATGGGAGTGCACTCGGGTGAGTGCCATGTGACTGAGTTCTCAACAATGCGATGTGAGCAGAAGATGAATCTAGCAGTCCTCACTTGTCTCTTCCTCTACCACAAAAACTTTGGACACTTTATGTCCCAGATGCCACAGCTACATGACAAGGGAAGGTTACTTGATTGCAGTGCGTCAGTAATAAACCTTCATTATGTTAAGACTCTGAGGGTCCGGATTTGTTACCACAGCATAGCCTGTTCTAGCCTGACCATTGCAACAGTGCAACAACTGTGATAATAATAGCTCATGTTTGCTGAAGGGCTGTTATGAATTAAATGGTCTACCGCCTGTCTTATATATTTAATATTTTAGAGTACTTCCAATGACTGGATAAACCTGGTAGTATTAATAAAATTCTAATTTTATAGTTGGATAAGTTTATACTTGGGAAGGTCAAAGTATTTTTTAAAGTGATTAGCTGTTGGCGGAGCTGGCATGGGAACTCGTTTCCTTCTGACTCCAGAGCAATGCGTCAGTCCACTCAATGTATTCTCGTCCTGTTGGTCTCAGGTGGATTTGAACCAGGCATTGTTCGGAGTAACAGCTGGAGTTGAGGTTTTGTTTTTCATTTGATTTAAATTGAACTCAAGTGCTAAAGGCCTTATATAAAATTGTTTCTTTTAAATGCTCCAATTCTATAATTTCTGGGTCATCTTTTGAATACTGAGACCATTTGTTTTAGATGTTAACAGAGCTCAGCACTGAGAAGTTCTCCTTCTCCTCTTCATCGGCCTTATTCTGACTCAGCATGGAGGGGGCAAAACGGAGGACAGGTTCCCCTCTGAATTCTGGGTCCCTCAAGAAATGTTAGGTCTGAATATGTCCCTTCCAAATTTATGTTTGAAACCCTAGCCTCTAAGGTGATTATATTCAGAAATGAGGCCTTTGGAATGAGACTAGTGCCCTTATAAAACAGGTCCCAGAGGGAAGCCTGTCACCCTTTCCACCACGTAGGGACACAGCCTCACTGTCGGTGAGGTGTCAAGTCCTCACCATACTCTTAATCTGCCAGTGCCAAGATCTTGCACTTCCAGCCCTCAGGACCATGGGCAGTCAATCCCTGTTGTTTATCAGCCCCAAGGCTACAGTATTTTGTTACAGCCGCCTCAAATTGAGGCAGGGAAGCATTGTGAGGTTTTCCTAGGACAAGTCCCTGTTCCTGAATGATTTTGGGTTCAGGAACGATAGCTTAGCTCTTGTTATCCAGAGATGAAGCTAGTTCGAGATTTCTGCCTACCACGGGGCATTCATCTAGAGATTGCACCACGGATGAAGGCCGGTGAGGGTCAGTGTGAATCTTGCTGGCAGCCAGAGCCAAGTGTGTCCCGGCTGGGGCTGCAGCACATAGTTTATGGTAGCTATTACTGAGCCAGATTCTTAAGAAGCCAGGATACCTTCAGTTATGGACAAAGTTGGGGAGGTCAGTATAATAAGTGTTTGCATTTTCAGGGCCCTGAGAATCCATAAAGATCACTGGAGTATATTATTTCACTCCTACTCTGCCTACTCGGCCTTCTCCTCTGATTTAAAACATTCTCACCACAGGGTATAAAATTAAACACACAGCGCAGCTTATACTAGCACAGCAGAATAAAAGAGGGGGAATAAACCCTTTAAGATATAATGTAATTGTAAAAGTAGAGAACTACCACTCTTTTCCATGGACTGAATTTGTGGTCACAGCTGTGCATTTTTTTTAATGCATAAATTTTTAAAACATTGAATGTACTTCAAATTTTCAGAAGATTTGCAAATACAATAAAAATAATTAGTTTCAATTGAACCACTTAAGGAAAGTTGATGACTTCATGCCCCTATTACTCCTAAGTTCTTTAGTTGTGTTTCCTACACACAAGGGCATTATTTTCATCAACCACCAAATCATGCAAATGACACTGGTATTTGATTACTATTCAATTCTCAGACCTACTGAAGTGTTTGCAGTTACCCTGTGGTATCTTTCAGCAAGAGAATCCTGTCCAGAATCCTGGGTCACATTTACACTGTTCTACTTTGACCTAGAAAAGTTTCTCCATTTCCCCTGATCTCCTTTGAAGATTATAGTTAAGCTATCTTGCAGCCTGGAAATGAAGATGTGGTC
The DNA here is from genome assembly GCA_004365215.1 of Cuniculus paca. NCBI lineage: Eukaryota > Metazoa > Chordata > Mammalia > Rodentia > Cuniculidae > Cuniculus > Cuniculus paca. The sequence goes on from RJWT010009226.1 coordinate 14,410, forward strand.
ATTTCCGTACATCCTACCATGTGCCACATGCTTTTGATTTTGACAGGCACTTGATTAAGATAGGGTCTTAGCGGTATCTTCTCTGCAAAGTGACACTTTCCTACTTTATAATTAATAAGCACTTTTTGGAGAGTTACTTTAAAAAATCTGTAAATACCCAGTTTTTCATCAAACATTGCATTTATTCATTTATGTGTTAATGTCTGTATGGAACTGTGGTTTTCTCTTTTACTCAATGGTTTATAATCTACTGCTTTCATGATTTTTTGATATTTAACTTAGACACATAAATCATTTCGGTCTCCTTCAAGCTGGCTTGTGTGTGTGTGTATCCTCATCCATGTTACCACCATCCTTTGAGTGTCTCCTTGCTGTATGGTTCAACCAGAGAAATTCCAGGCTTTTCCAGATATTGAATGTCCTGCCCAAGTGCTGTCCTGTACTTGTGGTCTGTTCTGTCTTCTTTTTTCCTTTCCATATTGTAACTCTCTTCTTTTTGGCAGGGAGGAACTTGTTTTCTACTATCCTTAAAAGATTTGTTAGTTCATGCATCTTGTGTATAACCATGTCTTGTCCTCACTTCTGTCTTTCCCTCTCTGCCCTCTGAAATTCCATCTTTGCCGACTCAGGTTCCAGTGTCTTGTGCTCATCACATCTGCACAGATGCTCTTTCAGCTCATTCAGATTGAACACATTTCATTGAGTTGTCCCAACATGAACATCTTCCTTTATTTACTTGGAACCAGACATCCCGTGCTGACCCCCATCCCAACACACACATGGACTCGTGCTGCATGCAGTCTGCCTGGACCCAGCCGACCATACTCAGTGTGTGGAATGCTCCCTGTGTGGAGTGCTCCTCAACTTCCTTGAACCCAGAATCTCTGCACCAGGCAGCTCTCTTCACCTGGACGGGTTCTGCTTTAGAATAGAAGAGTTTACAAAGGAGAAAAGTAGCCAAGCTGCAACCTAAGGACCCAGGTGATCAAACTTCACCTGGATTCCTTTACTTCTTCTGCTCTTGTTCATTTGAGAGGGGTGAAACACAGCGCGTATTTACCATAGGAATGCTCTGGAGCATGTGCTGATGGTCTGCAAGTGGACAAAGGAGAGGCTTCCCTCCCTGTGACCTGAGACCTCTTCCATCACTTGGTCCTTTCCATTAGAAAGAAGAGGATCCAAATGATATTTATAGACTATCTATGTAGCAACTGTTGTGAAATTGCTCTTCTTAAACTGATGAGTAGGCATTAACCTTTTCATTTTTCAGATGAGAAGAATGTCAGACAACTTACCTGGTTCACTCATTTGCCACTGGAGGAAGAGCTGGGATTTGAACTCAGGATAGTCTTTCTCCAAATCTCACTCTACCTCTTTTATTCTTGGAATAGATGAGACAATATACATCTTAGAAGGCCACTCACACAGTAGGTGCTTTATAAACATTAGTTGAATGAATGCTTGGGTATATTGGCATCTGTGTGGAGGAAACAAAATGTGATGTCTGGGGACAGCGTGTATGAGAGTTACAAGATTTTTTTCAGGGAATAGTCACAGCCATTTTTCCTCTGATGCAAAGTGGGGCATTTATTTCAGGAGAAGTGGTTCATCCTGCAGAACTAATCATGAGACTAAGGTTTTATTAAGACAAAAATACTGTTTACTGAACTTTTACTGCACATCCAACGCCATTCCAGTTCTTTACATATATCAACTTATTTAGCATTTGGTACACAGTAGGGCCCATTATTTTTCTCTGCTTATACATAAGAACTAAAGGCAAAGAGAGTTTAAGTAGTGAGTGAAATTACAGAGCTAGAAAGAAGAACTGGCATTTGAACCTGGGCTGATTGCTTCTTGAGCCCTACCCTTGACCACTGGGTTCTAATAATGCACAGACATCTCAAAAACTGGTTCTATCAGTGAGCTAGATGCATTTTTATAAGGCTGTGGTGGCAACTGATCCAACAGATATATAAGCACTAGTAACACATACAAGTTATAGAAGTTTATTTTTATGTTATTATTTATTGAGCTCTTCTTATAGAAGTGCTTTTTCCCCCCTCACAGTTGTTTTGGAGCAAAGTACTTCAGCATTAATTCGGAAATTATGAGACCAAATGAATGGATCTGGGTGTTTTCTGAATGCCAAGTGTTAGTGATAACAATTAAGAATAATTAAGAACTTCACCATTACAGTAAGGCTTTAAGAAAGGACACTTTCACTATTTTCATTATACAGATGAAGAAACCGAGGCATAGATAGTCGTACAGGTGACACTTCTAGGAAGTGTACAGCTAGTACTCAATGGCAGTCTAGATGCTTCCACAGGGGGCGCTTCACACACAGGTCTGCTCTTCTGGCTCCTGTAATTTCCCTCCCATGTGAGTGTGTGCTTGAATCTCATTTTCTTTCTACATCATTGAGTTCTTCTTACTTGGCTGCATTTTCTTCATGATCCTTCTTGGTTCTAATCCTCGAGCTCAGATTGAGTTCTGAGTCTGACTGTTTCCAAGTCAGACTCTGTTACAAGTCTTCCAACAGCCTGGATTCTCTCTGTCCAGGGACACATGGTGCTCCCGTTTGTGCTCTGCAGTGCCTTCTTGAGGAACCCAGAATCCTGCCTCTCGTTTAATGGTTAGAGCACCACATACAACATGGTCTGGGACCTGGGTCACCTTGCTCCTTCCTCACTTTCTATTTTAGCTGCTGGCTCTTTGGCACCTGCATATCAATGAAGTAGGTGGCCCATGTCTCTATTTACCTGGTGCAGTTCTGGTGAATGCTTGCTTTTATGGTGTCGTAATTAGTATTGTCCTCTCTCACTCTCAGTAGTGTCCCAGTAGGAAAGATAAATTATACATTTATTCTACTTGCAGGCTCCTGTGTGACATAAACACATTCCCTGTGATAAGTGTGGGAGGATCCAGGGTTTTTGGCAATAGAATTGTGGGTCAAATGTCAGTCTGTACAAGCAACATATGTACAGGTCTGGGTGTCCTTAAAATCCAGGAGTTGGCACCATGCGCTCTTCGTTACAAAACCAGCTCCAGCAAGTGTGATTAAAGCTTTAGCCTGCTGAGAATGGCACGGCCTGGAACTTGGCTGTTTAAATCGATTTAGAGACCAACCAAATCCTTTGGTGACAGAAAATGTTTCCATGGCTCACCTGTCAAAGATGTCACCTGTCACAGAGCCACGGTGGCCTATGTGTCTCTCAGCTTTTCCTCTCTCTGCCTGTGGAAGACCTGTGTGAGATTTAACAGCGGGCCAGTGGTGCAGCTGTGTGGGGCAGAGGACTCCACAATGTGACTCAGAAAAAATGACTCCTTTGTTTCTGCAGAGCTGAGAGCTCAGGCACCATTCAGTTTGGCCACTGCAAGTTGGTTCAAGTTGTTCCGAACCTCCCCCTTCCGATCAGAATTCTCCCTAATGGCCTTCTGATTGGCCTGGGACAAAGCCCTGGGGAGCAGGAAGAGGAAACAGAAAAAAAGAAGGTCCTACTGGATAAAATGCACAGAAATAGATTTCAGAAAGGAGCTTGGTTTGACTGACTCTCTGTGCAGTGGCTCCTAAAAAAATTCAGTTCTTGAAATTTCTCATCACAGGGTCTTGTGAGATGACTGGAAGAAACAGTGAATAAAAACTGAAGCACACATCATTAAGTCTCTGTGGGAGAGGGAAAATGCAGCAGCCCTGTCTCTGAAATGATTGTAAAAGTTACCCTGAATATATTCACCTTGTCCCTGATGATTAGAATTATAGAACATTTTCCTAAGGGATGAAGAATGGGGATAGTCAAGGTCATCATAGTAGACCCCGAGAGTTAGAAGAAAGAAATATTGTGCAAGGGCTCAGAAGGAATGAAAGATGGAAGGTGAGGAAGTTCTTGTAAGGCAACCTGAAGAAGAAAGAACTAGAAACAGTTAATGTAGACAAACAATGAGCAGGTAGGGGAACCAGAAGAAAAGATCTGTGCACAGGAGCCATGCATGCAGAGCTGAGCTTGTTTGGGGACGAGGGAAGTGGCTGGGCCAGGAAGGGATGTGAGGGACTTCCATGATTCTCTAGCATGATCCCAATTCCCAGATCAATGCCCTTATTTGGTGATGGTTTAAAAAATCTTAGTTACAGTAGAGATTCCATTGCCTTTAGTGTGAAATAATGCACCAAATGGCTTTAGTCCTCTCTTTGTACCCTGAGGGACGTTTTGGGAAGAAGAGACTAGCATGTTATAGGAGAGATAGGGCATTGTCCTGATATGTTAGAATGCTGTGGGAACCCTGGGCTAGAATGTGGCCTTGGGAATCTAGGTCTAGGAAGTCTGAGAATAAGTTTCATCACTTTATCTAGGGTGAGGTTACAATAAGCTGCTGTACATCCATACACTTGGTTCATTTGTTGAATCATTATGTATCTGTGAATTTTATGACCAGTTTGCATGGCTCTGCTGGTCAAGGCATGGTATGGTCCCTTCACTGGGCTATAAAGAACAGTCAAAAATACATTTGAGAAGGGCAGAGAATAAATTAGAACAAGTGCATTTGTTGAGAGTGAGCCAAGGAAGCGTGGTAGTGCCCTGGCTGTGTGGTGAGGGTTTCACCGACACAGTCAGCACTGAGCAAGGATGACTGGGATCAGGTATCCTGTGCTGAGCACTGTCCCCAAAAATTCACGTCCATGGAGAACTTCAGAATGTGATCTTATTTGGAAATAGTCTTTGCAGATGTAGTTAGTTAAAATGAGGTTATGCTAGATTAGTGTGGTCCTAGATCCAATCACTGGTGTCTTTGGAGAAGAAGAGGGAGGGAGGTTTGGATACAGAGAAGACACAGGGAGAGGGCTACATGATAGCTAAGGCAGATGTTGGAATCACGCTGCCATGAACCAGGAATGTCGGGATTGCCAGAACCACCAGAATCTGGGAAACAGGTTTTTGAAGGACAGCTTCCAGGAAGAACCAACTCTACTGACTCCTTGATTTTGGACTTGTTACCTTCAGAACATGAGACAACACATTTTTGAGGCACTGTGTTATAGCAGCCATAGGAGAAACAAAAGCACCAGGATCTAGGAATGCTGTTCTCAATCCCAAGATTTGAAGTAAGGCCGGAAGACACTGAGGCAACACAGAGCTGAATGTATGAGGAGCTCAAGACCTAGAGAGCCCTGGAAGTGGGAAGGCTTCCTGTGGGTGTGAGTGTAGGGTTGAGGCACTGCACCCACAGCCTTCTGCAGCACAGAGCGGTCATTAGTGGAGACTCTGGTCATGGACACAGCCACCAGCATCGAGGGCATCATGTTCTTGGATCAACTGCACATGTGATGCAACAGAGTTTTCATGTGAATCCTTGAACTGTAACAAGTCTTTCTCCATCAGGTCTTGCTTTGTGTCTTGGAGAGGAACATGGTTAGAAACTTGCTAACCTGCCAGGGATCTAGCTCAGGGGCCTAAGCGCTTGCCTGGCAAGTGCGAGGTCATGAGTTCAATCCCCGGTGCTGAAAAAAAAAAACAAACTTGCTAACCTAAAAATTTCCCCAGGATAGGGGCAGATTCAGACCTCCTAGGTAAGCAGGCTTTGGAGAATGATCAGTTGGCTAAATTTTTTCAGCTGTGAAGGAAAAGCCAGAAGACTATGCATCTGTGTTTTACCTGGGGGAAAGTATGCTGTGGAACACATCCTTCTGCTCTTAAAACATCCCTTAGAAGTCCTGAGCTTATGATAATGCAAAGGCAGAGAGAAGTGGATTGGTCACTGCAAGGATGATGAGTGGCTGAACACTTCCTGGAGACTGCACTGGGTTTTCCATAGAAGAGTCTCTCGAAGAACAGAAGCCTCTTTGCGTTTGAGTTTTTTTTTGTCAAGCAAAGCTGGAGGGAGTGGTAAGTTCTCAGAGTGGCACGGGCAGAAATGAAATGTTTAAGCACTCAGAGGGCACTGGAAAAGCTGTTAAAACCTAAGTGACTATGAATGTGATACCCTGATTATCTACTAGAGGGAATTATAAGAAGTAAATGGTAAAGCATATAGGGGAGTTTGAAATGGGGAATCATCGGAAAGCCCCATTAAGCCCGAGAGAGCTTATTAGAGATGCTACCCAATGCTTGGATTCAAAGCTACATTTAACTAGGCCTCCTTGACTCTACCTCCTGAGCCTTTAGTTGAGCCCTGGAGGAGGGGTGTACTTTGCAGCAGGATAGAGTTGTACTTGCTAATTCTTGAGGATTAGTGGAAAGAGTTTTAATGAGATCTTTATCAGGGCCTGCTGTAGTTATAGAAGTCTGATTTGGATTTCTTTGCCTTTTACATTATTTCTTAAGACTCAGGGTTCCATCTAATTTGAAAATATATTCAGTGTCTTTTCTAGGCCAGCAACAGGCTTAAGTATGTTACATTCAAGACACTGTTTGGAGAGGCAAAAGTTAAATGAAGAAAGCCCTGTACAGACAGTACTGCCCTTGGAGCCTGATAGTCTTAAATGGGACTTTGTGTTGGGTCTGTGCCTCAGAGGTCCCTGTGCTCTGGGATGTCACTGTTAAAAATTTCTGTTTTCCCCTGAGGACTGAAACAGGCAGTAAAATTCAGGCAGAAAACTCAGAGTTCAGACAGGGGCCTCATGTGGTCCTAGTTCTAATTTCTATTCTTTATATCACTCTCTGATGCCCCCAGACCCTTCCTGCAACACACATGCAGACACACACACACACACACACACACACACACACACACAGAGTCAGCCTTGCTTGCATGAGGGATAGGTTCCAAGATTCCCTGCGGGTACCATGATCTACAATGCTCAAGGGCCTCGTGTGAGATTGTGTAGTATTCGGAGAGCATCTACACACTTCCTCTTACATACTTTAAATCGTCTCTAGACTTATAATTCAATGTAAGCATTATGTAAACAATTGTTATACTAAATTGTTCAGGAAATAATCACAAGGGAAAAAGTCTACAAGCTAAGAACAGATGCCAATTTTTCCCCAAATTGTTTCAGTTCAGGGTTGGTTGAGTGTGTGGAGGAGTTAAAGGCATGTGCTTTAAACAGTGGTTCAGACTGCATGTGACAGTGGTCTCAAAGATTATATCATCTGGTGACCTGGCAGATATCTTGGTTTGTGCAAATACATGCTATGATACTAGAACAATGATGTCAAAATGAGGAGAGAAGATAGCAGTTGCAACCAGACAACTGTAGTAAATCTTGTCACTTTGTAGCTGTAACTGTGAAATTCATTCTTTTTCCACAAAAATGAACTTAATTTTTATTAAATCTTTTATAAAAGTGTCTTGAAAAAAAGAATGCATTCTTAGAATGTATCCATTATTAAGTGATACACGACTTCGTGTGTGTGTGTGTGTGTGTGTGTGTGTGTATGTGTTCTTAGGTCAACCAGATGCCCCAAGGAACACAAACTATCCTTGGGTCTTGTAGCTTGGACCCAGTTTCAGGGGAAAGGATTGATATGTGGATTGCTTCTGCTTGTTGGATGCTATTGTGTTTCTCAGAGTCACAAGAGATTGGTGCTGACACCCTGATTGTGGGGTGACCTTCACTTATGTCAGACACAGGATGTTTGGTGGTCTGGGCTATGATCCACCACCAATGATCCACCACCAAGATTATGTTGAGCCCCATGCAAGGGTCTGTGTGTTGGTGCTCTCCCATTCATGTTTTGTCCATAGTTATACTTGCCCATTGTAAGTCTATGTTGACATTTGGGCAGTGGGATGTGATCGCTATGGAGAACACCTAAATTTCCCTTCAGCCTGAGTCAATGAGATAGAAGACATCGCTGGAGGCATTTCTTGTATTTCTTATCCTGCCTATGACAAGACACCTAAATCCAGAGATGAGTCAGGACATGAGAGCTTGTTTCAGCCCTGAGTAAGGATGATCCCTGTAGGGGATGTTTGATGGATAATTGATGCACAGAAGAATGAGGTAGTAGGACACAGCTTGGGACTAGGGATTGGTGGTGATGATGATTTGTGCTAAACTGCTACCCTGGCCTTCTAAACCCCTTCTGCAGTAGGGCTGGGGAAACACTGGAGTCTTCCTTGGCCATTGGAGTGTGGAATGGAGGTTGAAAGAGCAGCATCTGTGGTTCATTTTCTGGAGCTTTAAACCTAGAGGCCTCCTTGCCACTTACCAGTGAAGTCTACTTCCTCATGACTCATGCCGTACTCAAGAGTATCTAGGTGAGCAGTGTGCGTCTTGGAAGCATTCCGATGAGGGAGCATCTTAAAAACTTAAGGAACCTGTCTTGAGTCTCATTTCACTCATCTAATAAGATGGAGGAGGCAAATACCCGACATATTTGGTTACAAAATTAATGAATGTGTAAAGAAGTACTTTATTGTCTTTAAGTGTTGCCTTTTCATGCATGCTTTTGCCTCCTAGTTCTGTGCACACTCCAGCTGCAGGGTGTCTCCCCAGAGCCCTCTCCTTCCAGTGTGGGTGTGTTTCTTCCCCTCTTTAGACAGGTCAGTGGAGAACTTGGCCTGGAGCAGTAGATTATTTGTGAGTCCCTTGATTTCCCGTTTCCTTCAATCTTTTCAAAAATCAGAAAGATTTCCTTCCCTTTTTGGATGTGGCTGCACTGCTCACAGAAACACAGAAGCAAGTAGAATCTAGGGCCAAACAGAACCCATCCAAGCTCATGGGTCCAGATCCACATGGAGACTGGGGAGCATAATACAATTTGGGAATTTACAAGTTGGTGGCAGAGAGCGATGCTTAGGAAATTCTTTAGGGATCTCAATTGAGGTGAAATGGCTTCTTGGAAGATGTCAGAAGCTGTTTTTCAGCATCTGGTGGCTCCAGATAACCATGTACAGCCCTCTGCCACATCTTACATCACACCTTGGGTACCATTTATGAACATACCATGTCCCTTTTCTGCATGCCAGCAGTGAGGAAAGACTGCTCTCTAGTGAGTGCAGGTCGTTTTGGGCTGGATCCAGGGTTGGATTTAGCATTTTGGAGAGAAGGATACCTCCTGTTAGCTTGGGAGGAAGAACCTCTTGCTGTTTTGGAAGCTTGTGTCTTATTCCCTCCCATGTGTAATAAACATATGAGGGAATTCTGTATGACCAGGGGTCAGAGTCAAGGTTAGATTTTTCACTCTTTTCAGTTCATGTTTTCTAAATAGCTAAGGTTTCTATGGGTTTCCTTCAGTTGTTTTGGTCTGGCAAAGTTCTCCTATGTAGACCTTGAACTTGGACTTGAGGTGAGCTCTCCTTCGATTTAGGCATTCCTAATAAAATATATTATCCTGCACTCCCTTTCTTACCATTTGAAAGTATTGGTTTCTCCCACTAACCTCTAACTCAATGTGTTGTAGAATAAAGGCAAATAAATAAACATGCATCATTTTACATGTAAGCCTCATCAATGTGTTCTATCTACCTCAAATATAATAGGGAGAGAGTAACTTAACAATATTTATATCCATGATATGATTTAGGTAAAAATATATGCTTTTGTGTTTTCAGCCTGTCTGCAAAGAAGTAGAAGTGCTTATGTGCTCTTTTTTACTTTCTACCACCAGACGTAGAAAATTGGGGTGAGCAATGACTAAAAGCAGGTGAGCTGTCCGTGGACGGAACAGCATTGCTCGGCAGGGCCTCATTTTCTAGTGCCTGGTGCTGCCGATGAGTTAGCAGGAGAGAGGTGAGAGATGACCTTCAGAGAGATCAAGGAGAGTGTGTGCTCTAGGAAAGATGCATGGGTAGCACAGATGTGGTGGACAGGGAGATGATGGCGGGCTCACTGACATTTCCAATTATTTTCCTGCAGAAATTTACTAACACAAAGAAATTTGCTAACACAAAAAAGGGCACAGGAGGTGAATGAGATCAAAAGAAGTTGTCCCTATTGGTCAATACGTGGTTGGAAATGTAGGGTTTCCTTGTCCCCCACAAATTACATTCTGCCTGACAAATTACTGCTGTTTTCCCCCCTCTGATGCTTTATCTAAGTGCTTCTTCAATCCATTTGTTTTGTGACTGAAAGGGAAAAAAAGTCTTTAGAAAAGTTCAATAACTTCATAAATTTCCATCTATAGAGAAAGCAATATATGAAAAGCCTTTCAAATTGTGCTTGTGAAATATTTCTCTGCGTTGGGACTTATCCACTCCACTTTGTGGTCCCAGAAATGCGTCATTGGCAATTGTTTCCTAGATTTGGACATTTTCCACTCTTTCTACTAGAAAAGATCCTGCACATGTTTTCATTATACACATACAATTCTTTGTATTATATTGGATGTAAATATTTTTAAGACAGAATATCACTCCAGTGGATTGTAGGTGATGCTGAAAATTGGCACAAAACCTCTTGTAAAGCAATTTGACTATATCAAGAGCCTTAAAATGCTCATTGTTACTCTAAACAAACAATTCCACCTCTTAGCATCTATGCTAAAGAAAATCTAAAAAAATAGAAAATACATGTAAGCTAAGACACTCACTTTGGTGTGATATAAATGCATTTTTAAAACTGTAAACACCTTAAATGTTCAACAAGGTAAGAATGTATATATAAATTGGTGAATCCATTTAACATAAGGTTATGTAACAACAAAATCTTACTTTTGAAGAATACAATATAAAAACATGAAAGACAAATGACATAATTTAAATAAGCCAATTACAGTTACTTAAACTAAGTACCACTATGTAAAATATATGTATTACAAAAAAAGATGAGAAGTTATATGCTTTGTTAGCAGTAACTGGGTTTGGATGCGTGTATAGTGAATGATTTCTACTTTTTTGTCTATTTATGTTTTATTTTCACACAACCTTTTGTTTAAAAGCATGACTGCTCAACTGAAAACAAAGAAATAATAATTTTTTAAAAACCCCATAGAATATCCATGTGTTTCTTAGTGTGGTGAAGAGTCTTTATAGGATCCCAGTAGACA
>RJWT010009227.1:0-25349 GCA_004365215.1 Cuniculus paca
AAACAGGGCTGGGGATCTAGCTCAGCAGTCTAAGCGCCTTCCCAGCAAGTGCAAGGTCATGAGTTCAATCCCCGGTGCCACACACACACACAAAAAAAAAACAACAACAAATCTCAGATTCTGAGCATGCTGTCTGAGTCAGAGTCTCAGTTAGTTTTTTAAAAAGTACCCCTTGGACTGGGTGTCCTTCTGGGTCCTAGTTTCAAGTGAGGGATTTCTTCTCTGACTTCTGGGTTGGAACTTTTCCTGTTTTTGCATGAGGTCTCTGTGCTTTCTGTGTGATCCTGTTTCTCCCATGGGAGAACTCAGTCAGCTGGGAATCACCCTTCTCAAATCTCTACTGATTAGTGCTCCGCCACGTTGATGCTTCGTCTGCTTCCTTCCTGTTGGCATGATTTTACCAAGGACAGTTGTGAACTTCAGTGGCTAACCAGCTCCTATAATCCTCACCCTTCCCATCGCCTCTGCTTTCCCTTCTTTTTCACCTTTGGTCTTTCCTTCAGCAGCCTGGACTATGTCCTCCTTCCCTCCATCCCATCTGCTGTCCGCTCCTCCAGGCATTTCCCCTCCCACTCCAGCCCTTTGATTTCTACAGTCAGTTGAACTGGGGGCCTTTGGGGGAATTGAAGACCACCATCCCACCAAGCAACTGCATATCAGTGCCAAAGAAAATCTTGCCACAATCATTGATCAAAAGCCTTAGGTCCACAAATGAGCAGGTAATTCTTAATTTGTTCCCTCTGCCAGATACACAAAGAAAAAATATAAAATGTAGTGCAAAGTTAATATAACAGTAATATTATATCTACTAGATATACTAGATTAGAAAAATTTCTAGAACTACTAGACTATTAAAGTTACAAATCCAGTATAAGTATACATGCACATTAAAAATACAGTAAAAACAAATTATTTGATATCCATTATTTCATGCATATCAAGTACAAGAGTTACACACAAAAGTGTTTAACTATTCAGGGTTTTGTGTGTGATTTTTGATATGTGCTTAATGCGCATGTGCTGAAAAAAGTTAACAGGCAAGTAACTTGAAATAATGGCTAGCTTTGTTTAATGTTTTAATATGTCTGATTAAAAATAGTTTCCAAATTCTTCTTGGTAACTTGAAACATTATGCTAAGGTGCATTAAATAATAGATATCCATGAATAATTTGTAAGTGATGGCACATGTCTCTAATCCCAGCATTCTGGGAGGCTGAGATAGGAGGATTACAAGCTTCAACACAGCCTGAGCAACTTAGCAACTGAGCAAGACTGTCTCAAAAAACAACGAAGTTACAAAAGGTTAGGAATGTAACTCAACGCAAAAGGCCTGGGTTCAATTTTTAGTACTAAAAACTAAAATAAAAAGTGAGATAAACTACCAAAACATTAAGCATAATTTTATGTTATATTTTTAAAACTATATGTAAGTTTACCTTTATATGCTTTAGGCCTCTTATGTGTATATATATCAAAGAGGCTAAATATATTTGAATTCATTAACAAATAAGGGTTTTTTTGTCATGTTGAAAAATTGTACTCTGAGGAAGCATATGCCCATAAAATTGGTGAGGTGGTATATTCATTAAATTTGCTAGTCTGTTACAGATTCCTACTCTACAACAGACAATTCACAACTGTTTTCATTCCAGTTTTCTGGTGTTAAAAATTATAAATAATATATGTGAGAAAATAATAGATGATACAATAATCATAAAGGGAAATAACTTTGCACATGAAGTATTCAAGGATTGTCGGATGAGTTTTGTTAGCAGAAAAGAGTAATTTTGCCCTAAAGTAAAAAGACTGGCTGTTCTATAATGAAAAAGAGAAAAATTATAGGACAAATACTGAAGGGATATGAAAAGATGAGAAGGTTTTGCAGAAAATAAGTCTTGGAAAAGAAATCTTCTCTTATGTAGATAAGTGTGGCTAAAGAGTGTTGGTTTTACCTGCAAGGTTTTTATAAAAATGAAATTTAATCTTAAAGTTCGCTAATGGGAAACTAGTTTGATTTCCTCTTTGTTGAAAATGACAATTTTTTCCAGGCGTGGTGGCACACACCAGTAATCGCAGCACCCAGGAAGCTGAGTCAGGAGGATTATTTGGAGTTTGAAGCCAATCTGGGCTACATAGTGAGTTAAGGCCAGCCTAACCTAAATAGTGAGACCCTCTCTCTAAATAAATAAATAAGAGTTTTTTGGATTATTAATCTGCTCTTAATGAAATATTATAAAAGGTTTTTCTTGCCTTTTGAGAAATCCACCTATTAAATAAAGATTCCATGTCTTGCCAGAATAATTTCATATGCTTTCCTTGATTAATAATAAGAGAACTGCCAGGGATCTAGCTCAGCGGTCTAAGTGCCTGCCTGGCAAGTGCAAGGTCATGAGTTCAATCCCTGTTGTTGCCAAAAAAAAAAAAAAAAAAAAGATGACCAGAAATACTTTGCCAGGCGTGGTGGCTCACGCCTGTAATCCCAGCACTCGGGAGGCTGAGACAGGCGGATCGTTGTGAGTTCGAGACCAGCCTAGGCTACAAAGTGAGCTCAAGGCCAGCCTGAATGGCATAGTGAGACCCTGTCTCAAAAACACAAGGGCTGGGGATCTAGCTCAGCAGACTGAGTGCCTGCCTGGCAAGTGCAAGGTCGTGAGTTCAATCTCTGGTGCCACAAAAAAAAAAAAAAAAAAAAGAGAGAACTGAGTTTTCTCACTTCTTAAAAAAGCTGTCTTCTATAATCATGTTACCTTTATAATTACTTTTGAAATCTTTTGTTATCACTTTGGTTAAACAGATAGCTAAGTATTCATAGTGATCTAAGATCTTATTTATTCACATTTTGACATTTTTTTCTTTAAATTTTGCTTTCCCCAAATCAAATCTTCTTGATTTAAGGAGTTCCCAGTGAGTTCTTAGAAAATCTCAAAGATTTTGTTTTATATATAAAAATGAAGATAAAAATAGGTTTATTTGATATGTTGAAGTATGAAAATTGCTAAATGAAAAGAGATACTTAACCTTTCATAGGTCATATTTGTATATGCAAAATAAAAAAAAAATTGGCAATGCTAGAGATCAAACTCAGGTCTCACACAGGCTAGGCAAGCACAATACCACTGAGCTACATCCCCAGACTTTTATGAATAAATATAAATAATATGAGTTTTTCAGAAACTGTATTAACTTCCTAGAAGTTCAACCCCTTGCTGTCCACGATATATTATAGTATTATTCCATCAATTATAATTCCAGTTATTATTTATAAGTAAAGTATATCATAGGAAAGAAATCTCCTTGTCAAATGAACGGTTACAGATGTAGGGTCATCTCAAGTTCTTTTGTCATCCACAGATAGTTTTAGTTTTACTTTGCTTCTTTTCTGAAAGTTCTTGCAATCAGCTATAGATCAGATGGATACATCTTTAACAAAAAGGGGCTATGTCAGGGACCCACGAAAAGAACCATGACAGACAACCTAGAGAAAATATTGCTTAAATAATTTTAATGTCATACTGCTGGACTGAGCAAGGATATTTAGAACTCTAGCTGAGAAACTGATAGGTTCAAGAAACTGTTAACCCAAGATCAAGCAGAACAAGAACTAATCACATAACACTGAAGGACTTAAAGAAGGATTATGATTTTTACAGCTGTTCACTTGGAACATTGTTAGTTCTTAAGTGTAGTATGTTATGGATAGAAGGAATCCTTTTTTCTTTTCCTTAAGAGAAATCTGTAATATATACTATTTAATAGATTATATCTGTAGACAAAGATGAAACATTGATATTTTTCTACCTGCCTGATACTTCCAGATTCAAAAACTATTATTAAGTATTCTTATTTCCATGCCAATATAATTATTTATGTGTGTTCAATAAGAGTTTGTCCTCCTTGAAACAGAATACAATTGTACAAATTGGTTATATAATCAAGGCTTTGGCTGGAGTGTGGTATATGAGAATGGTGCATGAAATCAGATATAAACAGACGGTGTTAAGGAGCTAAGGTTAACTGTATTCTCTATAGTGTTTATGAAGCTCTTTTGGGAAATGCACCGTCATAACTGACTTACAGGATTCCTGGACATACTGGGGTGTCAGGAAACTCACTTCCCAACAGGCTCAGAAACCTTAGAATATTTTGGAGACCTCATGAAGAGAGGAACTCTCCCAAATTTTTTAAGTATTTCAGGTGAAGTCTAGTAATGAATTCTTGGTTTGAAGTCTTGGCCCTGAGAGACTTCAAAATCTAATCTGAGATTCCTTACGAAGTTCCAGTAAAGGAAACTTTAAAAGGCCCATATGCACAATATTTTCAAGGTAGTAAACATGGAATAGTGTAGGAATTCTATCATTTGTTTCCCTTTCTCAGGTATTATTGCCTTTCAGAAAGATATTATGAACAGAGGGGGAAAAAAATGAGGGTTATATCAGATTTCTTATCAGAACTACACAAGAATAAAGATAAGTCATAAAGACCTTCACATAAATAAGTCATCAGACCAACATGGCCTCAATGATGATTTCTTTTAAACATTTAAGGAAGAAATACAGGTTAAATATCCCTTATCCCAAATGCTTGGACAAGTGTATATGAACTTTTAGATTTCTGAATATTTGTATATACATAATGGATATTTTGGGATGGGGCCCAAATCTAAATAAGAAATTCAGTTGTATGCCTTACATGTATAGCCTGAAAGTGATTTTATACATTTTAGTATAAATTTAGTGCATTTTTTGGGTAAAACCCATCAGATGAGGTCAAGTGTAAAATTTTTCTCCTATGGTAGCATGTTGATGCTCAAAATATTTCAGATTTGAGAGCACTTCTGATTTTGAATTTGTGGATTAAGGATACTCAACTGTACTCTCAGTTTTACATAAACTTACCCAAAAACTTGAATAAGAAGAAATAATTTCCAATTTATTCATTTAAATTAATATTACATTGACATCAAAGCCAAAAACAATACAAGAAAAAAAAAGCAGATCAATATTTTTCATAAACATACATGCAAGTATTCTAAACAAAATTTTTAACAAAACATATCCATTATATAAGAAGTATGATATACCACAATCAGGTAGCATTTATTCCAAGAATTCAAAGTTGGTTTAATGTTTAGCATTCAATCAATGTAACCCAACTAAAATAGAAAAGTATAGGCCAAACTCATTAATGAACAGAGACGCAAAGATCCTCAATAAGATACTGGCAAACAGAATGAAAAAAATCGTTACAAAGATCATATACCTTGCCAAGTATGCTTTGTCCCAGGAATGCAAGGATGGTTCGACATATACAAATTAATAAATGTAACACATCACATAAACAAAAGCAAGGACAAAAATCACATAACCATATCAATAGACACAAAAAAAGCCTTTGACAAAAGCCAACACCCATTAATAATAAAATCCCTGAGGAAAATAGATATAGAAGGACTTTATCTCAACTTGATAAAAGCTATTTATGACCGACCTGTTCCCAATGTCATAGTAAATGGAGAAAACCTAAAAGCTTTTTCTCTACAATTAGGGCTAAGACAAAGATGTCCACTATCACCACTCCTATTCAATATAGTATGTATTCAAAACTTTAGCGAGAGCAACCAGGCAAGAGAAAGTAATAAAAAAGATATGTAAGAAAGAAGCCAAATTATCTTTATATGCAGGCAATATGATCCTTTACATAGAAGACACAAAAAAATCTACCAAAAGACACTTAGAATTTATAAACAAATACAGCAGTGTAGCAGGAGCCAAACTCAAAACACAAAAATCAACTGCATTCCTATATATCGATAATGAACCCACTGAGAAAGAAATTAGGAAAATAATAGTATTTACAATAATTTTAAGAAAAAATAAATACTTAAGAATTAACCTAGCAAAAGAAATGAAAGACTTCTATAATGAAAACTATGTACTCTGAGAAAGGAGTTCAAAGAGGATATCAGAAAATGGAAATATATCCCCTGTTCTTGACTGGCAGAACCAATATTGTCAAGCTGGATATGCTTCTAAAACTAATATATACATGTAATACAATCCCAATCAAAATACTAACAGCATTCCTCACAGAATTAGAGAAAAGAATCTTAAAATTCATATGAAACCAGAAGATATCCAGAGTAGCAAAAGCAATTCTGGGCAACAAAAGCAAAGCAGAAGACATCACTATCCCAGATTTCAAGTTACATTACTATGCTACAAAGCTGGGCGTGGTATGTACCTGTAATCTCAGCACTCAGGAGGCTGAGGTAGGAGGATAACCTCATGACCACTGGGGCCACATACTGAGTTCAAGGCCATCCTGAACAATATAGTGAGACCATCTCAAACAAAATAAAACAAAATTTGAAAAAGACGAAGTGACAGTGACAAAAGAAGCATGGAACTGGACAAACACAACACATCTCCCTCAAATGTTGCTCCCCTTTTAAATCTTATCCCCAGTACCAATAAATAAATAAATAAAATTCTTGTATTTGTCTAGGCTTTGTGGGAGTTTACTTAGTCTCTGAGTTAGTGACTGCTACGTGGTTTAGTTTGTGTAAATATAATGTGTCAGTCTTTCCTCCATGTTCTTTTGGGGTTTTATTATTTACAAGTCTTTTTGTATCAAAAGAAAAATAACCAAAGCATCTTTGACAAAAGGTTCTGCACCAGATAAAAGGATTTGAAAAACAAGTGTGTGGGCATCTTTTTGAAGTGGGGATTGTGAAATATCTTTTTTTGTGTGTTCCCTTTTCCCTCATCTCCTATTTGGGACCAAATCTGCCCTGAAACTTGACTCCTACCTTCCTCTCCCTAAAAAGAAAAAAAAAACAAAACACCTTACACACCCGCACACATACATATTTAATTATTGGTGTGTCTTTACAACTCTAAACTGACTTATGCAGAAATCCTGACAGAACAAAGAGCCCTTACCCCTTGTCCCCAGACTCCTGAGTTAAGACTGCTACTTGTAATTTATGCCAAACATGACATTGCTGTTTGGGTGGAGCAAATCTACGCAATCTGTAATTCTAGAGAGAAGCAAATGTAGGAAGTGGCGTGTGGGGGCCGGGAAAGGGAGTACGAATCTATAGTCTAGACACAGAGGAACTTTTATGCAGGGTCAAGAAACTTACATCAAAGTGACTTTGAGATTGTTTAATAGGAAACAGAGCAATATAACAGCACGTTTACTGCTAGAAGTCAAAGATTTGTGTTGAATCTTTAATTCATGAGGAGGAATGGGGTGGCGGAGGTATGTACCTGTCTGTTCTTCCCCAAGCCCTTCCCATCTGCCTGAGTCCACTCAGTCTTTGGTGACCCCATCAATGTGGTGTTTATTTGACAGTTGATTTTTCTGTACCCAGGTATTTACTTCTGTGCTTTTTTCTAATCATTTTGCAACACACATGTTGACGATTCTCTTCATTTCCCTAGGAAAGCACAATGAATAAAAAGATACTGGTAATAGATTCATTCATTCATTCATTCATTCCAGAGACGAGGCATCAGAATGGAGTCATGAATTGAGTCATGTGCCTGCCCCTTGACTAGGAAAGATGTGCATGTTATTAGCAAGTATTGCAAAAGGGATTGGGACAGCTACTGACAAACGAAGGCAAAAATGGATGCTGACACAAAGAAATTATAAATGACCACTTTATTGGCTATATGATGTATGATCACACAGTACAATTACTATTTAAATTTTAAAAGTGTGTTACAGTAAAAGACACACTGCCCCCTCAAAGTACTTCTCGCTTCCAATACATTTATCCCATCGCTCTTGCCACTTTCTGAAGCAATTCCAGAGGTCTTCTTTTATGAATGTCTTTAGTCATATTGCCATGGTTGCCTTAATGTCCTGAATTGATTCAAAATGCTTACTCGTCTTGGTCATTTTGATTTTGGGAAAGGGCCATAAGTCACCCAGTGCCAGATCAGGGGAATAAGGTGAATGTGGACACATCATAATATTTTTAGGAGCCTGCCTTTTCACTGTGTGGCAGTTGGTAGCAGCATTCACTGTGCTTTTCTAATTATACCTCATAAAGATATAAAAGAGGATTTTCAGAACTGCTTCAGAATGTGTCAAAAATGATGGGATAAGTGAGTTCAAATTAAGGAGGAACATTTTGAGAGAGATTATGGCAATATGTTTTTTACTATAATAAACTTTTAAAAATTAAATACATAGTGTATTTTTATCAGCACTGCTATTGCTATATAACAGATTTAGTGGCTTGAGACAATGATTTATTATTTTGCATAATTCTTTTTTTTTTTTTGGCACCAGGGATTGAACTCATGACCTTGCACTTACCAGGCAGGTGCTTAGGCCGCTGAGCTAGATCCCCGGCCCTATTTTGCATAATTCTGTAGGTCAGCCTGGCAGTCTCCATTCTAGTTTTGCCTTGCCTGCTTATGCAGTTGTATTCAGTGAAAGCCAGTTGTATAGGTCAGAGACAGCCACACTCACGTCCCTGGTGATTGGTTCTGGCTGTCGGCTGAGGCGTCTTGTGGCTTCTCCACACGGTGTCTTGTCTTCCTGTAGCTGGGCCTGCTGCACCCTGGGATATTACTGGACAAAGTCCCATGTGGATGAAGACAGAACCTGCCAGATCCCTTGGGTCTGACCTGTAGAACTCACATGTCTCTTCTGGCACATTCTATAGGCCAGAGCAAATCATAAGTAATCTTAAATTCCAGAGAGTAAAGAAATAGACTGCCTCACTGGACAAGGGCATGGCAAAGTCCTGCAAAAAGTATGCATCCTAAAAAGAGAGGAATTTATAGCCTTTGTTAAATAAAATTGAGGTTAGGCTATTGTTTTGGATTGTGCTCCTACCAAGACCCCCACAGACCAAACCAAACTGCAGTTATTGGGGTTAAATGTCACATAATGAAACCGAAACTTTAAAAAACAGAAAAATCTTCAAACAGGCCTATTTTCCAAAACAAACCCCGAGAAATCCACAGCAACCAATCAAAAGGGGCCCAGTTAATCTGAGTTGGCACAAGAAAGTTCCCTCTGCTTTCACCCATACAAGGAAAGTAACCTGATGTTAATCAGTCTGCTTTTGAACAATGCAGTTTTCTTATTACTCCTCAAATTACCTTAAAAATTCCACTGTTAGGAAAACCCTGAAGGAACCCCTGCTAGTTTTGTGAACTGGATGCTGCCAGATTCCTCGGTCAGTAATAAAAGGTACCTAGATCTTTAAAGCTCAATTCGTTGAAATTTTGCTCCTTGACACCACTAAACAATATACAATGCTATTACAAATCTTTGGATTTCCTCATATGTATGAAAATAATGTCCTATTTCTAGGGCTATCATGACAATTAAGTTAAATAACATTTTAAATGCCTAACATATGAAAGATTCTTTGTGAAAGGTACTTTTTACTAATGCCATTAAAAATTAAGGTTATGACTAACAATTTCTCAAAAGAAAGTCTCTTGTTTAGAATGCTTGTTGTGTTAACCTCCTTGGCGGAGGCTATAGGGTCTACAACAGGGAGCTAAGATTTTGTAGAACTTTTAGGGTAAACAGTTGCTTATGTATTCTCTTCTATAAATCCCTAAATACAAATGGGGTATGGTATTGAACATTTTTGCATCTTAGTTTGATTTGTCTTCACTTTTTGTGCCTAGTTTGTACACATGTGCATTGGCCAGTAACCGGTCAGCAAAACTGAAACTACTCTAGGAATTTCAGTAGATGGAAAAGAACGTAAGAAATTGGCTACAAATATGTTGACAGACCAGAGGCAAAAACGGGAGGATAGCTTAGAAATGAGTCACTGCAGGAAATTACTACCATCCTACAGCTGACTGAATAAAGAAAAACTGATGTTATCCAGAATCCATGATTACCCTCTTGCTGTTCTTTTGAAAACTTTCAGGAAACGAGAAGCTAAAATCCTACCACTGATGCTGCCAGATCTAGAGCCAGGGAATGCTGTGCAACACCAGCTGCAGGAGTACCCCTGGCCTCCATGACTGAAATTTTCCTATCTGGACTGAACTCACATTCACCCACCACTACTTCTGCTGCTGTTGGTGCTACTCCTACCACCTGCCAAAGACTTCAACAGATGAAAAATTTCCCTTCCACCTTCCTTCCAGACCTCCACAAGTGTCTCCCATTGGTAGAGCCTAACTGGAAATCAGTCAGCTAAGGAGTCTGGGAAATGTAGTTCTCAGGCTTCTTCCCCTCTACAGAGAAGGATGACAGAGTGGGAGTGGAGTTAAGAGCCAACAAAGTGAAGCCAACAGACAAATAGCCAGCACAGTGTGTGACTTATACACAGATGTTTCCCATAGCACAGTTCTGTGTCTATATCTCCAGATGTTTTCCATTTGGGTGTGTTGGAATTGAAGCGAACATGTGTTGAATGTTTCAAACTTGTAATAGAACACTATCACACCACGTTTAACCATCTGATGATCAAACACCTCGTCCTTCTCACCATTTACTCTTTTGATCTTTGGGTTTGATGTGGGCTATCTAAACTTTAGAAATGAAAATTCTGCATTTCACACTCCACTTTACAAAATTCTAGTGGAATCTTTCCACTCTCCTGCCAGTTGTTCAGTTGAAAGTGCTTTTAAATACTAGGTGTTCTGTATGTGTTATATAGGACATACACGCTAAGAATATATAGATTCTTAACTTCCCTTTCATAGTCTCAAAAGATTCTGCTGGTTTCTTTTGAAAATTATTCATCGTTCTTTATCAACAATAATGCATTGAAGACAGATAGGTCCATGGATATTGCAAAAAATTATTTTACTGAACTAGCAATGACTGAGCCCTAATGAAACAAAGTCACTTCCTCTTAAAACCTGAGCACTGAGATCATTAGATCGTTCTCAGACTTACTCTTGGGTTTGTTGAGACTAACATTTCTTTCATGGGTTCAAGTCATGCTGTTTTCTGAAAGCAAGCCCTGAGAAAGGAGCAAAAGGATGCATATGACAAGTCAGAGCCATTCTGACAAATGAAACATGGTCAGACCTCAGGAGAGAAACCTATGCCTATCTCAGAATTGGTTTTACAGGTAAAATTAGATCACATGGAACAGAAAACATAATTGTAAAGAAGAAGTTTAAGAGACACTTGTTTTGGAATAAAATATCCCATGAATTTTCATGGAACCTTAGATCTGCCTTCATAGCTGGCAAAGTCACTCAGTGGAAGTCCTCTTAAGGCGGTGACAGACACATGAAGCAGAGGCAGAAGTGGCAAATGGTCCAGGAGAGAGTTCAAGGGTATAGCCATATGTGAGGTTTTCAGAGTAGGGGAGATGCCATATTTCTAAGACATTTAAACATATAAACCAACATTTATTGAGTTACTACTATGTGACACACCTGTTCTATCACTTTCATTATCTCCTATTTAAAAACAGAGAAACACAGGATCTCACATCTGGTACATAACATAACATGATTCAAAACTCTGTCTACTACACCCACACATCAACATAGGTAAATCCCGGGGACTGCCCCCAGCCCAGGGCAAGCAATAGAGACAAGTAAACTTCACTGATCACCTGTCCTGTGCCAGGCGTTAGGCTGCGTACTCAGCATAAACTATCTAAGTTAGTCTTTCATAGTACCGTGATTAATAGCTACTTGTGTGCACATTTGGGGTAGAAAGATACAGTCTGATGTTATAAATTTGTAGAAACAGAGGATTTAAACTACATTTGACCTACTCCAAAATTATATTCTTTCTATGACTTCAGCACCCTCCTGGTCTATTTTGGGAGTCAAGATTTAAAACATTTATAAATCAGGAAGAGTGCTAAGTAGAATGACCTAACAGCTGGACATTTGTTTGAACGTGGTGTATAGAAGTAGAGAGGAGGGCACTGGGAGCTGCGTTTGTCACAATCATTTATACTTTGTGGCTTCTTCATTGTTAGTGGGTCTCAAAAGCTGAGAAAGGCCTGAACTACTTCTATTTTTTTCTCTAGAATATAAGTTTAAATTTTTGTTCTCAATCAAATTTCTACGGATTCCTCACACAGCAGACCCTACTACTACCATTCTTCCTGCCTCCATCCCAATTTCTAGGGCTGGCTGCATGGACCAAGCTCCTTACATTGCACAAAAAGCCTCCCTTTTCAATAAGGTTGGAAGTCCAGCTAGGCAGGACCCAGAACTGGTCTTTAACTAGTATTACTAAAGACTTCATCAACGTGCAACCAGGGAGTGGTCTATAAATATGTTCTGGCCAATTGAAAAAACATACTGTGATGGATTAACTAATGGTCAACTTGTAACACCCAGCTGAACTGAATCAGTATAGTGCTGGGTGTGGAAGGCCCACCTGAGGAGTGTTGCCAACAGCACAAAAAAACTGGAGGAGAAGATGGTGTGCTGTTGATTCTCCTGGAGAAACTTGTCGTGATGGTTTTCCTGATATGAACTCAGCTGTATTATTGGAGGAGCTCAGGTCCTCACAATTGCTGAGGGTGGCTGCAGTTCTTTTTGGGGGAGCTCTGACCCTTACCTTAAGCATTGCTTCCTGGCTCCAGTGCACAGCCCTCAGCCTGCTGGCACAGACCCTTCATCCCGCTGGCGCAGACTTTCTAGCTTCCACAACTGACCTTTGGGCCTTCCCAGTGCAGATCCTTGAGACAGACTTGCATGAGACATTGTTGTGGGCTCTAGGCCTCCAGTTGGACTCATGGAGGACATTGCCATGGGCGCTAGGTCTTCAGCTGGACTCATGTAGGGCATTGCATTGGGATCCAGGCCCTCAGCTAGAGTCTTTGGATCTGTGCATGGACAGGTCTCCTGCACAGTTTTGCACTTGACTCTTTGGGTGAATATTATAAAGTTATCCTATAAATTTTGCATCCCGTATTAAATATTTTCCCTTGTATACACTGACTACAACACTTACTAACCTTTTTTTTGTTTTAAACCTCCTATGTCTTATGAAAACTGTGACCATTGAAGTCAATCTCATGGAGTTCCACTGGGATTTGCAAGCAATATTTTGAGCAACTTCAAAGCATCAAGAAGTCAGTAACATCAAATGAAATAAAAGAATTACACAAAAAGTATCTATTTTCTAAAATCTCTTCCTTTGAAACTTGGTGTCACAAGACAGTATTTTCTGTCTTTCATGTCCTTACACTCCACATCCTGCTCTCCTTCTCTGAAGAAGATGATAAAAAAGGAAATCTTGTACTCTTTGGAAATTGCTAACTAAAATCTTCTATCTCAACAGTTTGTCCTTTTAACCTATTTCTCTGAAAGAGTTCAATGGTCAAAGTATTACTCATTTAATCCAAACAGATCTCAGAAATGGGAGAGGAGAGAACAAAAAGAAAAAGGTCATTTTATTTAAGGTCATAAAATAAGCTGTTTTAAGCAAACATTGCCTAAAGAAAAGTATGTTTAAATACTATTTCCTGAAAAACCATTATTGGCAGGCAGATAATGCCAAGGGCTTATGGATAATGGAGAATTTGGTGCAGACTTTGGTATTTTTGTATATAATGCCTTTTAAACAAGTAAGCAGAAAAACAATAATAGTGTTGCTGTAATTCTTTCATTTTACAACAGGTTTATAGAGACCATTCAAGAAGTCTGAAATAATATATCCCTAGTGATGATTTCTTAGAAAATTTTAAAAACAGATTGGTTTGTAACTCTCAGTGATCTCTGTACACATTTTCACAATGTCACTTTCCCATTTTCAATTCTGGCTCCTCTTTCAACAGCAAAAGTTGTGGAAATAACTTTGTACTACAGCTCCGAAGTCTTCAGCTCCAAAGAAGTGCAGATGGGTGGCAAGTACGCAATCCTTTATCTTTGAGTTCAAGAGCCCGTGTGACTTCTCAGTGATGTCAGGTTTCTATTCACTCAATAATCTATCCAGAAACCTGGGAATCATCTCTCATAAAGTGACACCAACTATCCTTCCTCCTTCTATGCACTTTCTGCAGTATACAGAAAGCAAGTCATAACTTAAAAATACAATTATAAACATTCGGACAACATTTAAATCCCAATAGCCTGAAATCTCAGTCTCCCATATTGAGTTTTACTCAGTGTCATTAGCAGTCACATGAATATTCAGACACTCAAACAACCTGAGAAACTACACAGCGTTAAGCCTTTAACCCTTCCCATAGGGAAGAGCTGACCCAGGAGAGCTTGGCATTGTCCGCTGCTGAGAATTACCCAACTCAGGCTTGAATGTGAGTTTGAGTCTCACCCCATTCCTACATGCTGCTGCTGAGTCCGTCTGTCTCAAGATAAATTTCTCAGGAAAAATGACTCTGATGAGGTAGCTAGTGTCCTTGGAGCTCCTCCCACTCTACTTCCTTTCTGGATATTAATTATAAATTTAAAAACTGATCATTGGATCAAAGAACCTTTCATCAAAATTTCTGCTCCCACGAAATTAATAAAGCAAAGTCTTCCTCTGGAGCCTTCCTCACCTGATGAGATTCCAAGACATGGTCTGGTAATACTCAGAACCCAGAGCAGCCAGGAGGGGGCATTAATTTTCCTTCAAGGAGAAAAAGTACATCCTAACACTAAAAGAACAAACTTCTCCAGACTACCTTTAGGAAAAAAAAAATCTTCCAACTTCTAATGTGCATATTTATCTATACTTTTTAGATCATTTCCTAATAATAGCCAGAAGTCACACTGATGATTGACTCCTTTTATAATGCTTCAGCTGGCCCCAATGCTTTCCAAAGCCAATTCCAGAAAATAAGGGTCTGTGACACAGAGATCACTGCAAGGTCAATAGCAGGACCTTCTGACATCCAGGGCATGAGAAGTCGCTTAAGAGTCCTGAGGTGGGAAGTCTCTTAAGAGTCTTGTGCTTTACTGGGTACACTGCTGCTCTAATGTAGACTGCAAATAATCACTCCCCACAAACAACCTGAAACTAGACATCTAGTCCTAGATAAGTCATGGTCCAAAAATTATTACTTTATGCACATTAGTGGACTCTGCTGTCCCAGGCACCCTTCCCACTCCTTGGCTAGAATGAATTGTATGTTTATTTCTGATGTAATTCTTTGTATTCTGGTTTCACAGTTCTCCCTCTCTCAGTGTTAGAAGCTGCAAAGTTGTATAAACAACCTTATCTTTTGGCAACAATTGTTAAGAAAACATGTAAGTTCTTTTTTTTCCTCTCCACTGCTCGCCCACTGTACTATACTGTGTTGTGTCAGCTTCTCAGGCTTTTCTCTAGAGCACTGTCTTTGAAAACAGGACACATGGAAAAACAGGTTTGCTAAATCCAGTGGGATGTTTGGATTTCAGTGGATCATGGGGATTGTGGTGTTAATTGAAGGTTAAAGTCCATTGTACTTCATACCACTCCTTTAAAACACAAAGGCCAACATCATTCTCACTGCACCAGTTTACAATCTGATACCTCAGCAGGCTGGGCGCGGCAGAACAATGATTTGCTGAACTGACTGGAAGCAAATATTTGCACCTGTAAGCCCTGCTTCACAGAGCCACAGCTGAAAAAGTGCAGAAGAAATTTACCTTCATAATTCTTCGCTCTCCTTGCTTTGAATAAACTCCCCACTTAAACCAAGTTTAATTGCTCCTTTTTTAAACCCTTTCAAAGAACTTGAAACTGCCCTTGGTAAAGTTCCTTAATATATAATTTAAATCCAATTCACTTATATATTCAATCTGATCAGTACTTACTAATCCATAGCGTGTAATTGACTCTTCATTATTATTTCTCAAATGAGTAAAAAACAATATAAATGCCTGATTCCCAAGTCTCTTTCTGAAGCTTTTTGTGGTGGTGATAGAGTAAGTTTCAGCTTCTATAGCCTTCCCCTAGCTCTGAGGGAAATTACCATGAATGCTGATGATACATCTTTCTTGTTATGTGAAAGTGAAAGGACTTCCTATTCTCTGGGCAAGAAACACATTTACAAGTTTTCCAACAACCCACATTCTTTTTTCCAGTTGTGTAGCTAGTTTTCCTGATTGATTTTGTGATTTTCCTCTGACCCTCTTGAGACTTTTTGTTTGGTTTTGGTTTTTTTGAGACAGGGTTTTGCTCTATAGTTCAGGCTGACTTTGAACTCACTATGCAGCCAGGCTGACCTCCAAATCATGCAGCAGTCTTCCTGCCTTAGCCTCCCACGTGCTGGTATTACAGGCATATACCAACACACCCAGCCCTCATGAGGATTTGTTTCTCCACCAACATGGTATGCTCTGCCAAGTATGGTATAGCCTGGACACTGAGCAATCACTGAGTTTGTTTCTGCTTGAACAGAAAGCAGAAGGAAGCCCGAAGATGTTGCAATGAGTGGATATTGCTTTTGGATCAAGAGTCCAAGGTCAACTCTGAGTCCAGGAAGAAGAGTATAATAGGACAGGTGCAACAAATAGTGAGGACAGAAACATAACACCAAGCATCACCCGGTGTACACATGGGGAGGGCTGGAGGGCCACACCTAGGGCTTTGCAGGTGCAGCTTGAGTGTACACAAGGTGCTCTCCCATCAGGAGTGTCATCGTCAAATGCAAAGAAAGGATTTGAGGGGAGAAAGAGAGGAAAAGACTCAGAGAAAAGCTGGGGAAAGAGAGAGGGATGAGAAGAGGAAGGAAGGAAAGGGAGAAGGGAGAGAAAATAATTGATTGCACAGGAAACCTGTTGACTATGGAGGATGAGGAATAAAGATGGTTTAAATCTGAGGTTGAGAAATGGATATAAATTCTTTATGCACATTAATATACAGAAAGCCCCAAAATCTGTGGAGCTGGGGGATGAATCTGAAAAGAATCCTGTCTCATAGGTGCAGGTTGAAGAGGCTTTTTCTCTTTCAGTGTCTTGCGGTGGACAGGAGCACTGAAGTCACTTAAGGGTATATTTTTAAAACCAACTTTTCTATGTTTCTATTTCTTTCCAGAATAAGTGTCACAAAGGTACAGGAGGCTGCTTGGAAGGGGAATTACAGGGGTGAGGCGCTTGAAGGCTGTAGTGTGTAGAGGTATGAGTCTAGGGCTGACACCACTTTTTGAAAGAAATTTCTAAATGCCTTCAGCATGAGCACTGTGGCCAGATGTGTGCAAGGTCTGCTGTCTCTGGCCGTCCCCAGTGTACCAGCCAATGATGCCTGGGCCAAACGGCTCACCAGCCCCCTAAGCCCACAGCCTCCACGTAAGGTGGGGCTGCCACATTCCCCTTGTCCACTGGGAAGGGACTACTTCACAGTCTTATTCCTCCCCAAGGCTCAGCTCTAGGCCACTGTCAGAAGGACATCATCCCCACTGTACTAGGGGTAGCTCCTTCTAAAAGTGGCTCATCAAACAAATGTTATCAGGCTTTGGGCTGCTCATCTCTCCTTTTGGAGTTAGAGTCCAGGTCTTTATCATCTCAAACAAAGAATTGAACAAAACAAGCAAAAAGTAATGCCAAAGTTTATTTGAAAAAATAAAATGAACAGTGAGGGAGAAACTGCAAAGTGAGTTTTGGCCAAGTAAAAGAGGAAAAAGCAAGGTAAAAGTACACCCTGGAGGACTCAGAGCAGGCTATCATGAGGACAGCCATGAGAGCAAGCTCTTCTTGGCACCCTGTCCTTTTGTACTGTCCAAATCACACAGAAACCCACAAGAATTTATACAAACAGGTCCAGAAAAGCCATGCTGGGATCCCATGCTTAGACTGACATCAGATCTAGGCCATTCTACTGAAAACCTGCCTGAGTTCTCACAAGAAGTGCATGTGCAGGGATTTGGGAACTGTCCCGTGTTCTGGGATCCTGTAACTGACAGGTCACGTCTACTTATCCAGCCAGCTTTGCCACGCCCTAATCTCCTATGTCATTTCTCCTTGAGAGACACGTATCCCATGATTCCTTTTGAAGTGCTGAGGGAGTAGAAGTCTCTGTCTTGCACAACTTCTTCAAACTGGAAGGGGCTGTAGACCCTACCTACTGGTGATTATGTGCGTCCCACTACCTTGGGGTGCTGCGGCTCAACTGACTGGGTTGAAGAAAGAAAAACCTGTCAAAACGCAATGGGAAAAGAGTTAATAGCCAATGTGTTTCACTACTAGCCTAAATATGAGGAGCAGGTCAAATTTCCATGCTTTCTCTAGGAATACTGTAGTCTTGTTATTTGAAGAGAAATCTCAAGTCTTCCAGAGGCTCACAGGAGTAGTTTTTCTTTGGGTGATCTTGATCTTCAGACAGTTTGGGTGGGGCTGGCTTTATTCTAGAAAGATGTATCCATCTCTGTCACCTTTAATGCAGTGGGCATGGCAAGGATCACCGAGAAGGGGCTCTTCCATTTTGGATTTTGTTTATCTGCAGGTGTTCCCCTGCTCCAAAGTTTTATGACCACTTGGTCTCCAGGATGAACAGAAGGTGGTCCTCCTGGACCAGGAACTGGCAGGACTCTGCTCCCATAAATTTTGATAGCCTGTTATACTTGGCCAAGATTAATGAGGTATTGTAAGAAATTATAGTCTCTGAGTCTATTATCACCCCATATAACATCTCAAATGGGTTCAAATTTACCCCACTTTGCGACATGTTAAAAACCTTCATGAATGCTATTGACAGCAATCAGAGGGCTCAGCTATCTCTTGGCAAAGTTTTTCCAGAGCTCAGTTTAGGGCCTGGTTGACTTTTTGTATCCTTCCAGAAGATTGAAGCTGCCAGGAGGAATGGAAGTAGTACTTTATTCCTAAAGCCCTTGCCATCCTCTGAGCTATTTGGGAGGTAAAAGAAGGTCCATTGTCACACTGGAGAGACTATGGTAGTCCAAATCTAGGGATAATTTCTTTAAGAAGCACCTTGGCTACCTCTGTAGCCTTTTCTGAAAAGATAGAATGGCCTTCAATCCAGCCTGTAAAGGTATCAATTAGGGCCAACATCTGTGTAAATCCTCCACATGGTGGCATACGCCTAAGTAAAGTCTAGTTGCCAGGGTATGTCCCTCTCCTCTATACAGGTTCTTTTAAAGGTGGTGGTTTGGGTTGGTCTGGGTTTTTGTAGGCACAGAGTGATCAACCTTTGCAGACCTGTTGGAAGGTTGCCACAAGTCCTTGTCCTGTGAAAACTCAAGTGATCATTTCCAATGTAGTGTCTCTTCCCATGTGGAAGGAATCATGAAGTGCTTTGTATAGCCTTCCACTGTATCCCTTGAGGAAGGACCAGTTTGTTTTCTAAATACCACCAGTCTCCTTTTAATTTTCCCTTGTCCTGAGGCCCATTTACTTTCCTGGGGGTATAGACTGGTGTTAATGGTTCCTCAGGAACTGGGAATAAGGTTAGAGACTTGTTTTTGCTTCCCTGTCGGACTTTTGATTTTCCAAAGAGACTTCAGACATGTCTCTTTAGTTCCCTTTACAATGAGTGACTGCAACTTGCCCGAGAAGATGGACTGCCTTTAGGAGGTGTAGAATTTCCTGCCTGTACTTTATAGATAATTGACAAGGCAACTTCCATCATTGAAACATACTTCCTCAGGGCTTTGGAGAGGCAGGTCACTGATGTCCTGCCTGCTTGCATAGGTCTGGGAGATCACTTGTTCATAAGAGTGGCTAACTTCTGGGCCTACTGGCATCAAAGAAGCAGGGTTAATAGTACAGCAATCTTGGGCTGGGGATCTAGCTCAGTGGCCTAAGCGCCTGCTTGGCAAATGCAAGGTCGTGAGTTCAATCTCCGGTGCCGCAAAAAAAAAAAAATAGTACAGTAATCTTTTATAATAACCTCAGGGGTGTCTAACAGCATGGCCTGAAACTTATCACTCCTATGTTAACCACAAGTACCTTTTTGTTTCCAGAATAGCTCTGGAGAATCAATGGGAATCAAGACTTCTACTCTCTGTCCCAAAGTTAACTTTGATGTTTCTTCTGTTAGTCCAGCTGCAAAGAATCTCTGATCAGGTTGCCTTGACCCTTACTAAAGCTATCAGTCCAGAGGAGGGTTTTTTAAAGAAGTAAGTCAAAACAGAATGAGGTCATTTAATTGGCTTATCCATAATGTCCAACATTACCCACAGTACTCAGAGGAGATGGTGGTGTCTGTGACGTGTTCCCCTGGACCTCTTCAATCATCAGAGCAGGAAATGAGTTACCTGGCTGACCTAGCCCCTCTCTGGGAGTAGAGACAGTCAAACCTCCAATGCCAAGAGCTGTATGCATTGGCTGCCTCACACTTGGAGCAGGGCCCAGGTAGTGCTTGGTGAAGTTACATGCCCACTTTTCAGTTTTTTTGCCCTTGAAACAGAGACCTCACTTGTTCCTCCTCTGGGTCCTAATTGTGGAACACCTAAAGGCCATGTCCAGCAATTGGGCCATGTCCACCATAGGTGTCTGTGGGCTCACCTGAAGGTTTTGTAGCTTACTTCAAATACGTGGAGCTGTTTGACAGATGAAATGATGTCCCACAAGTGCATCTCCCTCCCTCAGAGAAACAAAAATTGTTTTCAACATGGGGCTTACTTTGGTCTCCAGTTCCTGAGCTTTACTCCTGGATATTATGACCAAATTTTATTGGCATATCCTGGCTTTTGATTCTCCAGACTGGCTTACCATGATGTTATCAGGTAGCTCCTTCTAAAAATGGCTCGCCAAATAAATGCTATCAGGTTTTGGGTTTCTCATCTCTCCTTCTGGAGTTAGATTCCAGGTTCTTCTTGTCTCAAACAAAGAATTGAATGAAATGAGCAAAACATACTGCCAAAATTTATTTAAAAAAGTAAAGTGAAGGATGAGGGAGAAACTGGCTCTGTGGAGTGATTTTGGGCCAAGTAAAAGAGGAAAAAGCAAGGTAAAAAGTACACCCTGGAGGATACAGAGCAGGCTATCATGAGGAAAGCCATGATAGCAAGCTCTTCTTGGCACCTGTGTCCCTTTATAATGTCCAAATTGTGAGGAAACCTGAAAGAACTTCTGGAAATGGGTGCTGAAAGGCAGTGCTGGGATCCTGTGCTTCAGACTTACATCAGCTCTAGGCCATCCTATTAAAAACCTGCTCAAATTCTCACAAACAGTCCACATGCCGGGCTTTGGGAACTGTCTTGCACATGTGTTTCTGGATCTTATAATTAGCATGTCATACCTACTTCCTCAGCCAGCTTTGCTGTGTCCTAGTCAACTATGCCACCACCACACGACTTGTTTGAGCTAGCAGTTGTAATTTCTATTGATTATGGTCTCAATTTTTTCATGTAGGTTAATATTTTTAAGTAACGAGCAGCTCAGTTATTCAGAAGTCTCTCAGAATTTTTACAGAATTGCTGTAAATATAAAACCATGGCATTCCATAAAAGCATTACAAAAAATTATTGGAGCAGCTTCTAGAAGCATCTTCTAGTAGCACAAGTAGGAGTTAGTTCTAAGACTCCAAAGAGGAAGGTAGACTTTTCACGCTGCCACAGTTTTCAATGAAGATGAAAAATCTACCAAGATGCTCCCCCTAGGTATAAAAAGAAATGATGGACCAAGCAAGCTTCCTGAGGATGGAATCTTTAGTCTTATTGAAGTAGGTCACTACCATAAACAGCTGTCTTTACGATCACTCTATTCTCAAGAAAAAAGCAGCAGACCAAGGTATAAAGCTGCGATGAATGAACCAACAGAAGCAGAGGAATTGCCAGCGGACAGTTCACTGTACTAGTATTCTTATCTGCACTTTTATTATTTTTGTTCCTTGGCTATAAATTCCATAAATTTTGTATGTCTGCACAACACTAATTTTCCCATTGCCCAATTATTTTTCATAGTGAAATTTGAGAAGGGAGAATGGATGCATAGATGGCATGACAGGGGAAATGCCAGTATTTGGCAATTTCTGCCTTATTTACTCCTGGCATGTTTTTTCTACATTCTTATCTCATTTAACTTTGCTGTTTGTAGTAGTTTTGCTGACACTACTATAACAAATTACCAGTTTTGAAGGCTTAAAGCAATACAACATTTTGGGCCAGGGATTTAGCTCAGCAGCATAAGCGCCTGCCTGGAAAGTAAGAGGTTGTGAGTTTGATCCCCAGTACAAAAAGAAAAAAATACAACTTTGTTATCTCACAGTATAAAAGTTAGAAATCCACAATAGGTCTTACTAGCTAAAATCAGGGTGGAGACAAGACCGTATTCTTTCCTGTCTTTTCCAGATTCTAGAGAATGCTTTCATTCTGTTGTAGTCAGTTTGCAAGGGAAGAGATTTAATACAGGACACATCATTTATAAGATTATTTTTATAATATTTGCCCAAAAAAGTGAAATTCAGAGGAGTACAAGATATCTGTTCTGTTCACATGCTAGAGACCCAAAGAATCCAGCCAAGGGTCTGGATCACACAGTAATGTTCTAAATGAGTCCAGCTGAAGACCTAGAGCCTATGGCAATGTCCTCTTCGAGACCAGCTGGAGGCCTACAGCTCACAACAAGGTCATATGCAAGTCTGTATAAAGGATCTGCACTCAGAAGGCCCAAAGGTCAGTGGTAGAAGCTAGAAAGTCTGCACCAGTGAGGTGTAGGATCTGTGCCAGGAGGCTGAGGGCTGTGCACTGGAACCAGGAAGTGATGCTCAAGTAAGGACCAGAGCTCCCCTAAAGATAACAGTGGCCATCTTCAGTGACAGTGAGGACCTGAGCTCCTCTGATGATGACAACAGCTGGGTTCATATCAGGAAAACCAGTGTGACAAGCTTCTCCAGCAACAGCATGCCAACTTCCCCTCCAGTTCTCCTTTTGTGCTGTTGGTAGCAATCCGCATGTGGATCTTCCACGCCCAAAACCACACTGACTCAGTTCATCTGGGTGTTCCAAGTTGACCATTAGTTAATCCACCACACACTCCTTTGTCTTTTCCATCTTCCAAATCCAAAAATGATTAGTCAGATCTTTTTTGCATTGCATAACTTTGACTTTCTTGCCTAACTTTTTCATTTATCAGATTATGCTAGGGCCACCTGGAACATCTAGAATCATCTCCTCCTCTCAGATTTTTAATTTAAACACATCTGTAAAATCTTTTTTGTCACATTATGTAACATAATTGACAGGTTCCTGAGTATTAGGATGTGGACGTTTTATGAAAGCCATTTTTATTCTCCCTACCACCTTGTCATTACTTACTTCTGTATGTATTCATGCCTTGACACCCCCAACAGATTAGAAGCTTATTTGTTGAGGAGGAAGAGAGTGCTTCTTTTTCTTTCTGTTCCCCAGAGCAAATGTCCAATTCAAATTCCAGGACGGTGTTTTCAGTTAACTATCCTTCCTGCCTTGATGTGAATCACACAAAGGTCTATTTCTAGTTTACAGACCATGTTGAGCCAGCCATCGTATCTTATCATTTTGCTAGTCATTAGAGTACAAATATAACTTAACGGTGTCCCAAATTTTAATAAATTTGATTTGCAGTGTTCAAGAAGACAGATCAACATGTAGGGTATAGGCTTTTTGATACACAAATAACACAAATGTATTTGTCAGCTTTCTGTTGCTAGGACAAAATACCTTACATACATAACTTGAAGGAGAAAAGCTTTATTATGGCTCATAGTTTCAGAGAATTAGAGCCATGGTCAGTGGGTTCCATGACAACAACATCATGTCAGAGGAAAGTTGCTCAACTCATGGTGTCTGGAAAGCAAAGGGCGAGAGAAGAGCTGAAGAGAGAGGAAGGGTCTGGGGACAGGATATACCCTTCAAAGGCACACCCCCAGTGACAGACTTCCCACCTCCTAGTAGCACATTCAGCTATGAACCCAGCAAGGGATTAATACACTGATGATGTCAGCACTCCATGATATCATCACCTTCTGAAAACCCCACTGAACACAGAAGGTTTTGGAAAATACTTTAGGTCAAACTATACCAAGCAAAAATAAAAACAGTGCAATTCTGTATTACTTGCAACTTTAAAGAACAAGAAGGTAGAAAAACTGAATGGAGGAGACAACCAAGGAAAAAGAGAGGCAAACTAGATGTATTTTCTCTAAATTTTGAAAAAGGTCATGGGAATCAAAGTGATAGGGAGAAGTCACAATGAAATGTGTGAAGGTGTGATAGTATAATCATGAGAATTCAAAAGCTATCAAAGAACCTCATACCTAAATATACCAGAAGATCCAAAGGGTGCTTGCTTTATTTAGGTTACACAAATAAAATTGAGAACTCTAGAGATACTATGTGGTCCATTTCCCCATATTTCCCTACCTTCTTGAATCAAAAGGTGCAATCTTGTTTGCCTAGTATTCCCTCTCATCTGCCACATTTTTCCAGGGGTATTGGTAATGCAACCAGATTTATCCCAATAAAGAAAGATTTCCTCCAACTCTGGTCTCCCAGAGCACTTCATCTACAAAGTGCACAACACAAGATACCTGTGACTTCAAATTTTGCACTAGAAATCCTCTTGAAACCCCTGAAAAACAGACTAGGACATGGAAGATCATATTCCCCAGAGATGAAATGATTACAGTAGTATCTTCCATGCTTTTCTAGAATTCTCCCTCTACCCCAAGAAAATTAGATTCAAATTCTCTTTCCCTTGAATCAGACAAGTCTGTGACTTACATCCCATAGAATGCAGTAAAAATGCTGCTGCCCACATTATAAAAGGCAATTGAGCTTCTGTTTTGTTAACTGCAGCCCTTGCACTTAGAGTCATGGACTTCCATGCTAGGAGTCCAGTGCCCCCAAGACTGCCGTGTCACAGGAAAGCTGCACCACATGGGCAGGCCCTGAACAAGGGCTCTGGTCAGCACGCTTTATCCTCCAGTGCTCCAGTCAGGCACCAAGCATGTGAGAAAAGCAGTCTTCAAAAGATAACACACCCCAACTGCTGTGTCACTCTCAGCTCTCAAGGCCCCACATATCGGCACAAACAAAAGTCATTTCTGCTCTGTACATTTCAAAGCCACAAACTGCATGAGCATAAGTAAGGTGGTTGTTTTAAATCACTAAATTTGGAGTAACCTCTTATGGGACAATAGGAATTAGGGCACTAGGTATGAGCAGGGTCAAAGGAAAAATGAGAAAAATTTACTTTAATAATCTTAATTGGTTTCCAGTTTATTCTAGAATCTGGCAACACATCACTCTGTAAAATAGAATAAATATCCAATAAGTGGGACAGAAAAGGTTGGTTTCAGACAGGCTAAAGACAAAAATGTGGGCTATCATTCCTTTCTCTGTAATTTTTTCTGAATAGACACCCAATAATTGTACATACTTATAGGATAGGATTGGTCCTTTCAGAGTTTCTTTCCTTTTTTTTTTTTTTTTTGTGGCACCGGGGATGGAACTCACAACCTCACACTTGCCAGGCAGGCACTCAGGCTGCTGAGCTAAATCGCC
>RJWT010009228.1:0-25349 GCA_004365215.1 Cuniculus paca
AACACGAAATACATTCTTCAAAGAACTAGAAAATTCTAACACTTATATGGAACCAAAATATATCCCAAACAGACAAAACCAACTGAAGCAAAAAGGACAAAGTAGGTGATATTATAGTACTAGTGTTATGGTTAATACATTGTGTCAACTTGAGCAGTTTAAAAGTTTAACTGAGGGACTCAGCAGGGAGCCAGGGTTCTTACTTTGTAAATATCCTCATCCTGTGCAAAGGAAGGCAAGGACATTTTGTGTTACACCCACCCTGGGAAGGGGGGGGTGGCCTGTGTACAATTTAAGGATAGAGAAGAGGCTTGGGCTTTTGCCTTCTTTTGCTCTGGCTGCTACCTTGAAGTGCTGTCCCTGTGCCATGCCGCCCTGCCTTGGACCCAGCTGATTATGGACTGAAATCTCCAGAAACTGTGAGCTAAATAAACCTTTCCTTGCTTCATTTTGGTGTCAGGTGTTTGTCTCAGCAATGAAAAAAAGTGACCAAAACAACTAGACTTTATAAATATGTCAAAACTATAGTAAGCAATGGTTTTGGCATAGAAATACACATACACAAACCAAAGGCATAGAATAGACAACCTTAAAATTCACTTATGCATCCACAGCCAACAGATTTACAACAAAGAGACTCAGAACACATATTGGATAAAAGCAGTTTTTTCAATATGCATTTGCAGATGAATGAAACTAGATCCTATTTCTCAACATTTGTAAATGTCAACTGAAAATTGAAGTCTTAAATATAAAACCTAAATACTAGAAAAAAACGTGTAAGAAATACTTCACTGCACTGGAATAGGCAATGTTAGAAAAGATGCCCAAAACACAGAAAACAAAAATAAAGATAGACAAATGGTATTATATTATAGCAAACTATAAAGCTTTTGCAAAGCAAAAGACACAATGCAGTAAAGATGCAACCCACATCATGGCAGAAAATGTTTCAGAACTAGATATCTGACAGAGGGTTGATATCCAGAATACATAAGGAACTCTGAAAACTCAACTGCAAAAATATTCAATTACCCATTTTATCAAATGGGCAATTTACTTAAATAGATATTTCTCAGAAGAACTATAGATAGCTAAAAGGCATATGAATAAATATTTCAAACATAACTAGTCATCACAGATTTAAATTAAAACTGCAATGAGATATCACTTCAACTCAATGTGACTGGCTCTTATTAAAAAAAACTACATTTAAAGAGGTAAGGATTTGAAGGAAATGAAATCGATACAAAGCAAAAAATAGGAGTATAAATAAGTATTATTAAAAATTATGGAGTGTCTTTTATAACTAAAAAACAATAGATCTTCCATAGAATCCAACAATGTTATCTTAGGGTGCATGTTGAAAATAAATAAAATTTATATGCTGGAGAGACATCAGTCACACTAGTCAAAATAGCCAAGAAACACAAACAATCTATGAGGCCAATCATGGATCAATGGATAAATAAAATTTGTTGCATATGCATAATGGAATACTATTCACAGGTAAAACAGAATCAAATCTTACTAATTTCAACAACATGGATTGGATGTCATTATATTAATTGAAATAATAACGGTATGTAAAGAAAAACTCTGAAAGATGTCAACTATATGTGAAGTCCAAAAATGTTGATTTCATAGAAGCTGAGAGTTAAAAGTTAAGATTGAGAAACTGGGTGTGCAGGATGAGGGAGGTTGATTAATAGGTACTAAATTATAGTTAACAGCAAGAAGTTTGGTGTGATATTTATTGTACAATAAGGTAACTACAGATAATACATTTTATATTTCAAAAATCTTGAAAGGGACATAATTTTATCATGAAGTATTTGTAAATACTTGAAGAGATAGACATGTTTACAGTATTATTAATTAAACATGACATGACATATACATGTCTCCAAACACCATGTTTTCCTGCTATCATGTGCCTTCTGTTTCCTCACTCTTTTCTCCACTGTTTATTTATGTTGTGTTATAACATAAATTGTATCACTGTATCGTATGTTGTATCACTGTTTATGTTATTATGTATCACTGAGAATGGATTTAGCTTAAGGAGGAATACTTTTCAAATAGTAGGAACAGATAAATCAGGAGGACAAAAGTAGACTGAAAGTTTGACTATAGTCTATGATGCAGATTACAAAACAAACACTGAAATCATTATATTTCCCATCAAATACACAGCATGCATCATAGAAGAATTCACATCTGTTGGGTCTCTATTATTAATTCTACTAATGCCAAAACTTGACAATTAAAATAAATTTGTTGAGTGCATATTAAACATAAGGCACTGCTCTTGGTGCTTAATAGAGTGCCTGTCTTTGTGGATATTCAAGTCCCTGATAGTGCTTTGGTCCTATTCCAACCAGGGTCTCATAAAGATTTTTAATATTCTGCACTGACAAACTATTAATATTATAAGCATATAATTAATTATTAATCCTATTATATTCTGTGCATAGATTTACCATCTATCCACCTTAAATGTTTTATAAAGGAAGAGAATCTCTTGCTATGAAATAACTCAAATTTATGTATGTCCAAAAATGATTTGGACTCATATTTGAATTTAAGGAGTTAGACACTTCTCAATTGTTTCTGACATTTATTGCATGTCTATTGTCAAGCTACTTGCCTTTGCTCACTTGTTGATTTTAGATTTTTTTATTCTTGATCTACTGCAGACATCAAAAATGAAAAGATAAATTATTATGGGTTTAATGTAGGAATGGGCTAATTTTAAATGAGCCTACTTAATACAGTACTCATTTAATCTCTATTCAGGACTTTTTTAATTCTGGAAAATTTTAAGCTAAGGCTTTATTATTATTCCTTCATTTTTTCTTCTGGAACTCCTTAATTTAATATTAAAAATATTTAAAAATCTGTTTGTTCCTTTATGCTACATTCTGGGAAAATTTCATTCCATTAATTAAATCTATTTCACTCAAATTATGAACTTGTTTTTCAGTTGAATTTTTTTTAAAGAAAAGTTCAATGAATATTTACACCTGCTCTTGTCACATTTTTGTTTTTCAAATTTCATAGATTGTTATTTATTTTTCATATACCTTAAATTTTTTCATATCTTTGAATATATTAAATATAATTATTTTAGTGATTTTTTTATTAAGTTTTTATACTTGAATTCTTCTATTGTTTCATAATTCTGAATGCTAGCTTCATTTAAGTAGAGGAATTTTGAATTTTAATGTTTCTTTCTTTATGCTATTCACTAGGCCTACACACATGTCTTTGTAGAACTCATCCGGGATTCCTATCCTACAATGATAATGAGGCTATCACAGTTCTAGGCAGTCTTCAGTATTTGTCCAGCTGTTGGCCAGTAGTCAGTGTCACATCCTCCTGCCCTCATTTAGTACAAAGCTTTCTAATACAGCAAATACAACAGACATCTTGATGAATCCTTACTCAGCTTTCTGTACTACAGTTGCTTTTGTTTGCTGACTTGAAACATTCATACAGTCCTTAAATTTTTGCTGTTAATTTTAACTCACTTTACTGTGTTTATAGTAAAGTGAAATTTCTATGTGTTTAGAGCAAGATTATGTTCATTGGATTTTTTTATATATTTACTAATAGAAAATAATTAAATATTTGTTATATTAAATAACATATAATACATGTATGCAAATAATCATAAAATGAATGCATAGAATTCTCCAAAAAACAAAAAACTCTAAATACTTTCAAATGTTACTAATGTTCTCAGATTCCATTCCTGCTCTCTTCCATTGAAGCATCCATGTTCATAGTTTGAGACCTATCACAAGATAGCCTCCTATTTCATTTACTTTTACTATCATTCATTATATACATGAGGACCCACAGTGTCTTATTCTGTGAGCTTCCTTATTCTAGCAGATGAGGGTGACTTAATATTTGCTCTTTCCCAATGATATATACTTATAATGTTTCCAGTATTTTCCTCATTAAAACTGTGAGGAGTGACTGAGCTGCAGCTGAGCTGAAGGTCAGTGAACTCTTTGGAGCTACAGTAAGTCCAACCCTGAGAACACAAAGTCCCAGAGGCGAGCCATATAAACAAGTTGTTGGGACTAGAGCAAGGTCAGTCCCACAGGTGTCTGGCCTTGGTGGTCTTCCCTGTTGACTACAGCACAGATAGCTCTGAGAATTTTTCACTGTCAGTGTTCTCAGTAAAACACTGAGACCTTACACTTTTGACCCTTTTGCAGCTTCCCCCCTGTTTACAGTGCATAAATAATGATGCATACCATGCTGTGTTGTTGCTGCCTCTCCATTAGAAAAATCAGGTTCCATCCAGTTCCAGCTTTCCTTTTAGTATGTGTCTGTACTTTCTTAACCTCCCATCGTCTGCTCTCAGGACCCTGCTTCCCATGCAGCTCAAGGCAAAAACCAATACAATTTAGATGTCACATAAGTCACTTAAAAACTAGATAAGTAGAATCGCTGGGCAGTTTGAGATTCATATTTCCACCTTATTGTCACCATGTTGTCATGAACATTGTCACATTGTTTTCCAAGAAATGGTTCATATTTATGGCTAGAGTTTTCACACAATATGATGTTTTTTAAAAATTGTGAAAACTCCTGGACAAAAGGTACTTCATAATAGTATTTTTAAATTTATGTATTTTTTTCAGCTTTACTAGCTTTTTTCCCCATTCCCCTACTCTCCTTTCAAGCACTCTTCCATATTTCACTAAGTATCAGTTAAGTTGGTAATTAACCTATAGTAGATACCAATGCAGCACAAGATGTTTTTATATATTTTGACCATTTGTAATCTTTTCCCATATTTTCTCTCTTTATAAAGGAAAATAAATATTCAAATAACTTTCTATTACTACATGCTTATGGCAGATAATAATTACATTTATTGTGGGGAATTGGTACATGTTCATAACCCATCTTAATTCTTTTTCTACTTTACCCTTCCTCCTTTTAGCCAGTATCAGATTCTTCATTTATTTATTTCATAAGTCCTTATAAGGTTAATTATCATGCATACATAATAACAACCATATTAACAGACAAAAAAACACCTGAAACACATGACAATTATAACAAATTGAAGTTTACTCGATCTTTGTTTTTTCTAACAATTCCCTTATTTCTTATTTATTACATATTATAAATATTTGTAGTTTTCATATATTACTGTTATTCAACTGTTAGTAGATTTGTGAATTTTATTAATGTTTTTGTCCAGCAAAATATTTTTATCTTTTGATTCACATTTGTCAGTCTTTATTCTCATACATTCTCTAGCAACCACCATTCTAACATCTGCTTCTGGAATTTGCTGTTTTTAGATTTCACATAAATGAGCTTATAAAATATAAATATTTTTGTATTTGGCCTATTTTACTTAGCATAATGCCCTTTGGTTTTATTATGTTGTTGCAAATGACAGAATTACCTCCTGTTTGAAGTCTAACTTGTATTTTATATATATATATATAATATATAATATTTTCTTTATTCATTTGTTAATGTTAATTTGATGTAATACTGTCTATATTTCACTTTCACTGAGTATATTTTGGTGTCAACCTCAAAAACACCATTGTTCAGACAAATTCATGGAGATTTCTCACTATTTTTCCGAGTGCTGCATTTAAATTATTAATTAATTTTGAGTTGAAGTTTGAAGAGGTTAGTACCAGTACTGGGCAGGCTGTAATTTGTGTGGAGTTAGGGATTAAACAAAGAAGGATGAAATGGGCATGATCCCTTTGTAACTTGGGTTGATGGTGGTGCGGAGATGGGTTTGGTTAGTTCCATTGTGGGGTGGTCCTAGCCTTGACTGTCAATGATAGAATAGGAAGTCTAGAGAGAGGCCCTCTACTTCATGTGTGGCTTTCACTAGGACAGGGAAGCCAGTGTACTGGCTGCATACTCACTCCTGGCAGTTTATTTAATCATAGAGGGTGCAGTTATAGACTTCTGGGAAAATCAGTTGCTACTAAGAGTACGTGGGCTCTT
Source organism: Cuniculus paca (assembly GCA_004365215.1). NCBI lineage: Eukaryota > Metazoa > Chordata > Mammalia > Rodentia > Cuniculidae > Cuniculus > Cuniculus paca. Next base: position 6,007 of record RJWT010009228.1, read on the forward strand.
GAAAATGAGTATGGAAAGCTGAAGGAAATAGATATCCATTAATTCTCTTAGTATTATACTTTAAACAACATACTACGATTGTGTTTGGCTAGGATGGAACAGAACCACTTTGGGGGACTTGATGGATAAGAGAACAAACAAGAATAGCTGTACTATGGTATTACATCTTTTTCCTGGGCTAGAATTGAGGTTTTATACAGATGCAGAACTGGGTTTGTGGAAGATATATCCATGGTCATGAAGTTATTCTAAAATGGAAGAATCAGATGCATAGATGGAGTATACACATTTTCCTGGAGACTGAAAGAGTATTCTCCAGTAAAAAGATTATTGAGAAAGCACAAATTTGATTTCCTGGCTTTTTTCTGTATTTTAAGTCTCCTGGCCTGAGCAAAGGAAAACTCATGGAAAGGTATGTTGCATTTGATTTTTTTTGTGCATTCTTACCACTGTTGTGTTTTTTTGGTAAGCCCTTTTCCCAAATGAAATACAGCTTATTATTACGGTGGGCATCATTCTGTAATTATCTGAAATAAACTATGCAAAGGCACATAGATTTATGTATTAAATATTCCTTTTTTTAGGTGCACAACAAAGCTTTTATTGTGGACGAATTCTGCATCATTAATCATGACCTGTAGTAAATATTGCATGTATTGGAAGCAAAGTACTATTTTGAGTTTTTTTATTTGTTTGTATTTGGTCGTTAGTGTTTCTGGAAGCATAAAGTAATCTTCTGTAAGGTTTATAAAGAATATCATTTTGAGTGCTGGTGCCTGTGAATACAAGTTACAATGTAATTATTTTTGAGTAACCACAACATCACAGTCAAATACGTATATTTATATGTAGATTTAATAACAATTTTCTAAATCAAAATGATGCAAGTATAACATCCTTTTTGGTTTTCATAAGTCATAATTTTGTGGAAAGTTATTTTTCACATTTTTAAATTGTTTTCTATTATTTACCTCAATTTACAGAAGAATGAAAAAATTGAGAAATTATGATAACTTATCCCATTATATAGCATAAGAAAGTCATGAAACAGAATTCTGAAAGGGGTAATCAAGGCTTGGAGCTCAAACTCTACACCAACCTGTTATTCCATGCGCCAGCTCAAATTACTGTTTTCAAGTTACATATGATTTGGATTTTAATTTGTCTGTTCAGGTATATTCTTTATAATCAATTAGAAAATTTTATGCATTTTATATGTCAAGCCCTAAGACAAGCACCTTATCATATAAGAAATCTTTAAGCCAAAGTAAAGCATAAAGCAGAAGCAATCTCACTTTATAGGAAGAAAAAAATTGTCCGAACTCACATTTCTATTAAGCAGAAAGTCTGGGACTCTAAGGCAGGCAGACTGCAGATCCCACAGTGTTACTGGATAGTTCAGTTCAAATGCCTTGGCAAAATATCCAGGTTGTAACAAGTATATTGTTTCCAGAGATAATGTGTGAAATTTTATAATTTTTGTAGCAAGTTACGTAACTGAGGCTAAAATATTTGAACAATTGGACTGATCAACAATGTCTTAAATTCAAAGGAATTTTTTGGTGGTTTTATGTGACATTCTAATGTTAAAATAAAATGCCTAATTTACACAAAGCACCAGAATATTTCCTGTTTTCTACATTAGTTTTATGCTAGTGAACCATGTCCTATTTTGCCCAATTTGATGAGAGTGAAGAAGTGAATTAGTCCTCCAGATTTTGAAGGTTTGTGAATTTATGCCATTTTGGAAGCATTTGTTTTGTCTCAGGAATGTCAAAGCTGGTAACTTTTTAATGGCAACTAGTTTCTCCATCTGTTCCATACATTTAGAGCCATGCTGAAGAAGGGATTTTATACTACACAAGTAGATCTTTCCTTTTGTCGCTTTCCAACGTGATTTCTCAGAGAAGTCTCCTGTACTTTGTGCTTCTGTGACTGCCAGATGGGATGGTTAAATTCTCTGAGGAATCTTAAAGAAGCTCAAAATTTACAGGTAGATAAAATTTTAAATATGGCGTTTTGGTATTAGGCAGGGTGCATTAAGCTATGCCCTGACAAATACACCCTAGGTACTTAGCAGTTTCACACATGCAAGTGTATTTTTTGCCCACAAAGGTAGGCACAAAGCCCTATCTAATATACAAAGATAGGAAAAGTGGAAACTGACAGGGAACAACTGGATATGGGTGAACACTGTTAATCCAGGTAGCTGCCAGCTATTCTTTGTTGAAAATTGTATCTTTCAAATATCTTACCCGTTTTGAAATCACAAATTACATAATCTGATTTATCACCCAGATGAGTAATGGAGATTTGGATTGCTTTGTAATTTACTTGAGACAGAAATATGATTTGCAAATTTTGGGAAATTAATTTGTCTAAGGTTTTGGCTGTTTGTTAGGTTTGAAAAATTTATTAATGTAATATGGTAATCTGAAAAATTAATATTGCATCATTTTAATAAAAAATAACTAGAAAAAAATTTCAAAGAAAGATGAAGTTTTTACAGAACAACAGGAAAGCATACCTAGTTTTTCTAAAATACTGTGATTTCTAACATTGAAAGTATTTATTGAGATTTATGGGCCTCTGAAAAAGCTGTGAGTCCCTCGTTGAGTTATTTAACTGCCTAACTTCCTTAAGTTGAGGGGGGGCTACATCACTGACAGAGTTGTCATATTAAATGAGGAAATTCATGTAAAGAAATTAAAGCATTTCCTGGGTTTTATGAAGGGCTCAGTGCCATGTGGGCCACTTAAAAGTGATGATGACATCTATGTCATATTTGAGCCAAATCCACGTGCATACACCATGAGTCATATACAGATTTCCTTCATGATAAAGACTTTCCATAAGTAAATGTTAATATCCCTTTGGGAACCATTAAATGAAAGTTTTTGCTAACACATATTATTCCATGAGATTTTTAAAATACCTTTGATGGTTCTTTTGCTACTCTTCCGTGTCATCAACTAAAAAGTCATTTCCATGGTTTTTATGATTTTCCACATAGATACAAAGCTAAGATTTATAATTTATATTTATCAATTTATGATTTGTAACCATTATGAATAATAAAACACATCAGTGAAAGATGATTGTTGTAAGTCTAAGAATAATTGAGTAATTAGACCTATTATAAAACTGACACTAATCAAAATTTTAACTTGTTAGCAGATTGAATTAATTCTCCTTCTTAATCCATTTCAGATTAGTGTTGAATATCTAACCCTCAGTGCCTTATGATATAGTTCTCTGGGGAAATGAAGTTGCTTTAGATATATTTAGTTAAGATGAGGTCCAAATACAATACAGTGAACAGCAATTCAATACAACTTCATGTAACTGGAGTCATTGTAAGAATAAGACACTTAAATGCAGAGATATACACTGTAGAGGGAAAAGATGACATGAAGATACCGGAGGAGAGTTATGTAATGCCAAAATATACTCAGACGTTTAATTTCAGAAGGAACCAATTCTATCAACACTTTGAAATTACAATTTTAGCCTCCAGAACAGTGTGACATTATATGGATATCTTTTAAATATGAGAAGGGGGAAATAGATGTCTGTTTTTGGATATACAGTAATATCTTAACCTTTTGAGAATTTAGTATCAATATTTAATAGAAGCACTCTTCTTTGTGTCTCCATTCCAGTTATTTCTGATGTATCTAAGCAAATTTTGGAGCAGATTATTGAAATACCATGCAATGAATCCATTAAGTCCTTTAACCATACCTCTAAACAAAACCATCAAACATGTACTTGAAATGAAAAAATAGACACTAAGCTCCTAAACCTTAACTTTAAATACAAAGTACTTCGTTTTAGTTTGCTTCTTCCTCCTCTCTTCCACTTTTCGGCCATTTATAGTGCAGCAGTGAACACTTGCTGTCATATAATATCCTCCCAGGAGCAATTGAGTGTGTGGCTAACAGGGAGGAGAATGTGTGGACTCTAAATCAGATCCTTTATTATACTCAAGAGATGCTACTGAAAAGTTCATGAGGCCAGAGTACACAAAGCAGAGATCAAACTTGAGAGTGTATCTCTCATCATTAGCTTTGCAGTTGCCAGCTTGAATCCTTTCTTTTTGAGGTGAGACATTAATTTTTCCAATTTTGTAGTCTCAGGTGGAATTCTATATATATAAAATTTCTTCTGCTTATACAGCACATAGTTATGAAGTAAGAGGTTAATGATAGTCATTTTTCCTGACAACCAGACTTCATTAACCCCTTTCACCTGTGGTTGTTAGCTTAATGTCTTCTGTGCTGTGTCATAAAAACACTTGTGCATCCATTTTGGTCTTGTATGTGTCGGCTTTGTATTGATTAAGTTAGGATATTTCAGTTAATTTTTAATGTCCTACTATCGAATGAATAATCTAATGCCTCTTGAAAGTCTTGGGTTTTGATGACACAGTCTCCAGTGTTCTTATTTAGTGTCATCAGGTCTTCTCTGTCTTTTTGTTCAAAGTCTTGTTAGAAGCACTTACAATAAAGATTGTGTTTGAAGTTTGGATTAGCTGTCCTCATATTTATCACCATGATTCTGTTTCATCCATTTCTTTTTAAGCTTCAAGAAAAGATTAATTTCTATGTTCCATTTTATAAACTCAGTGTCATGATCATAAATGTAGCTATTGTAACTACTTTCTACCAGAATTTACTATTTTCACAATAAACTGAAACTCAGAGAATTGTTGATGGTAGTCAAAGCAGTAAGTGGTGGAGTTTGACTTTGATGTAGCTTCCAAACCAGCACATTACCAGAGCATCACTCTTCCTCACAATTCTACCAGTGAAGTTTGATACCCTGATGTTAAATTCTGTTTTTAATACACCTACCAACTTAGAAGAAATATATATATTGGCTACAGTAATTAGGTTTTGGAAAGTTTTCAACTGTAATGAAAACACTGTTCTTTTTAACTTGAATCAATTTTCTCATTAATATCTCCTCTGAGTGTCTTAGGGGATGCAATTATTGGAAAAAGTGTTCTTTAGTTACCTTGTTTGGTAATAGAAGGTCCTGCACAGACATCAACATATAATAGGCTCTCAATAAACATTATTAACCTCTCTGTTTCTTCATCACTGTTTCTTTAAATAATTTAGAACCTTCTGATGTGAATTTTCAGATGTCATTGTCGCTTTAGTTCATAGTTGTGAAGTTCTGTTTCCTGGTTTTGTGAAGATGAGTAATAAAATTCTGACATGTCTCTCCATTTCCGTTTTAATGGTCTAATCTTTCTTGGTCTTAAAATACATGTGTATTCCTGTGTGTTAGTGTATGCATCTTTCTCTCTGTAGCATATGCCTATTCTCGCCATGTCTTATCCCCCTTATATAGAAATTATGAATTACATGTTCAGTTCTAGTCCGTTAAGCTTGCAGTTTTTATCTTTTGTACTTATATATGCATGTGTGTGTGTTTATATATGTAAAATTCTCTGTCAGTTAATGAATCCCTATTTAACTTGGCTTTATTTTCCTTCAGGGCTCCAGGTCTGTATTTTAATTTCTCCTTGACTATGTCTTCTTGTTACCTTCTAATCACCTCAACTCTCTATGCTTAAAAATTTCCTTCACAAATATTATTATTGTAACTATTCTACATTTATATTTGATATACCTATTTTTTAAGTTACCAGATTCAAAATTTTTTCTATGGATTTAATCTATATCATTGACAGTTGACTCTACATTATCAATATTCTTTTATTTCTTTTATGTTGTTTTGCAGTTTTATTCATTTATTTTCATTAGTACATGTTTGCAGTACAAAATGATTACATTTATTTTGGGGACTTGGTACACAGCACACCTTAATGAAAAATGTTTTTTTTCCCTACCTCTCACATCCCTCCCTGTTCCTGACAACTCTTTGTCCCTTACAGTTTGGGAAAGCTCTATTTCCATTTTTTCCCTTCTAATGTTTTTTCCCAGTCCCTGTTCCTGGCTCTGCTTTCCTCTCCCTCCAGTTCTTGTTTTTCTTGTTGGTGGGAATGTACAATAGTAAAACAACTGTAGGAATCAGTATGGTGGTTCTTGAAAAAAATTCAAAATAGAAATTTCATTTGACCCAGCTATTCTCCTTCTAGGACTTTTCCCCCAAAAGTCTTAAATTCAACATCCCTTACAGTGATACATGCATATCTATTTTACAACAGCATAATTTATAATAATTTAAAGCTTGGAAACTTCCTATATGCCCAAAACCAGATGAATGGATTAAAAAATGTGTTACTTATACTCCATGGAATGCTATTGTGCCATAAAGGATGATAAACTTATGGCATTCATAAGTAAATGGTTGCACCTTGAGACCATACTATTAAGTGAAATAAATCAGACATATAAGCTTAAATATTGCATGGTTTCCTTTATGTAGAGAAACCTAAGAAATAAGTGAAGAGCAAAATAAGAAATAGATGGAAAAAGTAGCGAGATCTTTCTCTATTATTTCTTCCTTATTCTAGCTTTCCCCAACATTTCAGTACCCAAGTTTTAAAGGAGCCATTTGATTTCTTCTTACCTTTTATTTCTTTTTTATCTGAACTCTTTTATTTCCAGTATTTCTAACCCAAGAACTTTAACTGTAAATTTTTCAGTCACTTATAGTTAACGTTTTCTCAGTATTACACTGCAAAATACAAACACTGAGACTAATAATAAAGGCTCTTGCAATCTGTCCTTGGGCTTCACTTTGAATATCATAACTTCTTAATTTGTAGCATGTCTAATTTTGATTCAAATCACAACCTAGATGGGTGTGGTGTTGCATGCTTGTAATCCTAGCTCTTGGGAGTCCAAGGCACAAGGAGCTCGAGTTACAGTCCAGCCTGGTCTATGTAGCAAAGCAAAGCTAGCCTAGGCTGTAAAGTGAGATGTCTCAAAAAGCCCCAAAATATCTCATAACCTGAATAGACTCTCAATGCTAGAAGGTTAAAATATATGCATATTATATATCTGCTAATCATTATAAGAAGTGTCTCTTTATATTCATTGAGATTCGAGGCTGTGAAAATTCCAACTTCTGCAGAGACTAAAAGGAAACAGGCTGGTATATTACATTTTTCTATGATAAAGCTAAATTTCTTTTCTTTTCTTTTCCTTTTTTTAGAGAAATTTTTTTTCTATTGTCTTTTTTGGTATTGAGAATGGAACTCAGGGCGTTGTGCTTGCCAGGCAGGTGCTATACTGCTGAGCTACATCCCCATCCCTGAACTTTTTTTTTTTGCACCGGGGATTGAACTCACAGCCTCACACTTGCCAGGCAGGCGCTTAAGCCACTGAGTTAAATCCCTGGCCCCGAACTTATTTTCTTATACACTGAATTTTTAAAAGTTTTTTAAAGCTGCTTTTCTGTGATGTTTGTGAAAACATTGGAGTCTCTTTTGGATAATTATTGTAACATTAAAAATTCTTAGTTTCCAAATTTAATTCAAAGGATATTTTTAAATTTTGATGGTACATGAAGTTCCTTACTAATTAATATGAGTTATCAAATCATAAACATGAAGATAAGGAATCAATTTCATATGTGACATATAAAATCATAATGTAATTTACAGACCTGAATTTTTTCTCTTATAATAAAACACTAGGATAAACAGAAAAATTGACAAAATTGAGTTTAATAATTTATTTTATGTTACATAAACAATGCCAAAGTCAACACTCAAGTCTAACTATGTAGGCATTTTCCTTTTAACTGCAAATTTCCTCATAATGTACATTGATGACAATTTTACTTTCTGAAGAAGAAAGGAAAAAATGGAAGTACTCTATAATGTAAATGTATTATCAGCATCTTAACCACTGTCTCAATTCAGAATTAAATGTATAAACAACCTCAGCTGAAGACACTTAATGTTTGAATGTGTTATAAAGAAAATTTTATTGACACTAGCATTGACAATTAAGTTCAAAGTCTACACATTGTATTTATTATCTGTATATGTCTGGAAAAAAATTACTTAATTTTTCTAAACCTCAGTTTTCTCACCTATATATAACAAATATTTTAATAATTTTATGGGTTTTTTGTTAAGAATGCATGAAATAAAAAAATTAGGTACTTAGAATCATATGTAACTGATGCAAAGCACATACTCAACCACTAACCTGAAACAGCAAGCATTGTGGCAGTGGTAAAAAAGCAAAATCTTTTTGCTAGCCTTCTTTCCTTACCTAGGGAAAAAACAATCACGTGAGAGAGCAAGGAAAGAAATTACACCTCTTTTATGAGACCAATGTCACTTACTTTCATGTTCTAATCCTTTAGATTTCTGGAGTGGAAAAGAGCAAGACTGGTCTGATGACTTCATTCATATAGTCTGTGGATGCTCAAAGTGATCAGTTCTACAAAGACTTGTGTACATCCCTAAAGCCTTGGCCCATTTTTACAACACTTCACTCATGCCCAGTATTTGCCATCTTCCAGTATTTGTAATCGTATCGTCTAGGATGGAAGAAAGAGAAAGCTTTATGTCCATGTTCCCCTTAAGAAGTGCACAGTATCTTTGTGAACCATAACGACTTTGATGTTATCAATAATTTGAAGAGGTTTAGTTCATCCAGTACATGCACAACACTTAGGTACTAACAATAGCAACAGCAATATATGCAAACTCTTCTCAGATTCTATGCTAGATAATATTTCTCATTTAGTCTGTAAAATAATCTTATTTCTCTTCTCTCATACAATTAAATTAATATTTTTATTACTTAATATTGATTATGTATACTTATACTCTTTTGATTATTAATATATATATATTATTGATATATATATATATATATGTCTTCTATTTAAACTACTATGCCAGGAGGATGATGATTAGAATTGATTAGCTATAAATACTTTTAAAACCATATATAATCAGGTTGATTATTATCAGTCTGAACCAGACCTTTTGAAGAATAATGTTTAATTTTTCTAGAATTTGATTAGTAAATTTCTTCTATTATGGATCATGATTTTGATGTCATAAATAAAACATCTGAACCTAAGTGAAGGACACAAAGATATCTCTGACTTATTTTTTAGTGTTTGGAATTTATTTTTATTACTGTGGTCAATTCATTATTAATAATACCATTGAAATTAAAACTTATTTGCAGGCAAATATCTAATTGTTACAATATTATTTGTTGATGATGCTAACCTTTGTTCAAAGGTATTTTTGTATCTTTTTCAAAGTTTTTTTACCGTAACGGTAGGAACTTATTTTTTAACTCTATTCTGTTTCATGCATTTGTGAATCAGTGCTAAAGCTACACTGCATTTGTTGTTTAACAACTTTTTGAATTTTGTTATAAAATGAAATTTAGTGTGGTTTCACTCTTTTTTCCTGTAGTTTGCTAGGCAGATCCAGAGAAGCTACCAGTCTATGGCTAATTATTCCTCGCTATAGAGGAATGACTGTTGTACGTACACTATGAAATGATCCATGAATATCGAGGATTTCTAATCTAGCCAGTGGGAACAGGTAAGTACTTTTTGTATTCCAGTATGAGTGTTGAGCTATTTGATTTTATCTTTTTAGGTAGTTTTGCTGGCTTGGATAGTTTTATTACCCAGATTTCCTCATTAGTGCACACTGAATCCTTCAGATGGACCCTTTCCCAGACTTCAGAGTTCCCTCTCTGTGACTCCTTTTTGGAACTATTTTCTGTGAAATCTAGTTGGCTTGTTGTCCATAGAATTTCAGTTTTGCCTTCTCATCTTAAAATGTTTGCCTTACTTATTTTTTAATTCTCAGATACCAGTATTCTTCATTGCCAGATGTATAGTATCACAGAAATCCTTTTACACATATTTTGTTCATTTTTGGTTAATACAGATAATAGTTCAGATCCGGTTCTCTTGTTTTTAAGTGCAAGTCTAAGGTAGCCTTTCAACTGGAAAATGTACTACAATCTGAATATTAGTTAAAAATAATAAAAATGTACATTGTTATCACCTCATCTGAAATTTATTCACCCTTGGAAAATAGCAGGGATTTTGCTTATTAAAGAAATGAGAGCAAATGAATATTTCTTAGACACTTTGAAAAATATTAGTTTCATATCCTTGGCCTAAAAGAAATAAGGGTGGAGCAAATGAGAATTGGGCAACTGTTTAATGATGAAAATCATAATATATTTAGTCTGTTTTTCCTTTTTGTCTGGTTTTCATGCTAATCTGAACTTGCATGAAATTCTAAATCTACTTGGAATAGAGAGGTTCTCCTCCTTTTAATTCCTGATATGGATGGGAAATAAGAGAGGTGAATGTGGTAAAGCTGAGTTGAATTGATGAAAAATGATATCGTTCGAACAGACTCCTGGAAGCTGTGACTGATTTTGGAAAATTATAAAATTAATTTATAATTATTTTATATTGAAGAATGTTTTAATTCTAATAAGACTTTGGAGTGAAAAGTGGGTTTGTTGACTCCACGCTGGTGGAAGTGAAAGCACCTTGACTATCTGACATTTGGGAGCAGAATGCCATAAATGGTTCAATAAGGGTTCCATAAACAAGTTAGCGACCTATTTGCAATCACTGAAGAACACCTTGAATTGTTCTTTTTCTAAGGCAAAATTGTCCTGTGGCCATAAAACAAACAGGGTTGATTCTGAGGAGGCTGATATCATTCCTCTTTTATCTTGCAAAGTGTGTTTTGCCACATGACTTCTATCTATTCCACATGTTGCTGTTCCTCTCTGAGACACTTTAATTATGAATAAACACTTAACATTTTCCTTTGTCATTATCATTATTTGCAATTGTTTTTCCAGATCTTTTTCTTAGTACAAGTATGTAGCGCATAATACTTACACTCCTTGTGGGAGATCGGTATATATCCCTAACACGCCTTAATTCCTTTTACCATCCCTTTCTTTATCCTTCGTCTCCACTCCAGCCATCTCTTGATCTCCTTCCTTTTTATCCATCTTTGTTTATAACCAGGTTTCAGGCAAAATGGACCTTTGATTCCTATACTTGAAAATATAAAAGTTTCAGTTTCAAATATTATGAGAGTCATAGAAAAAACGTTACCTTTTCTGTGATGAGGGTAGTACGGGGGAATGCGTGCCTCTAAATATCAACCCAGACCCTAGCCTGTCTGAAGAGGGCCTGCTTCGTGTGCTGCTCTCCAAGGCTGTCCCTTCTGCTGCTGAATCTGTGTTTTGAATTATTTTTCCTGTAGATGTGTTAGTTATTTTTTCCAAACTGAAACTTACTTTATTTTCCTTGCTAGGGCCCATTTTATTTTTCCAGCATTTCCCATTTTTAGTATCATCTGCAGAATGCATTAAGACGTTGTTTACTCTCCTGCTGAGGTCTCTGAGACACAGCCTGGAGTTAGGCTGCGCATTCACTTTCCACCATGCAACCTTCATATCCGACACTGGCCCACATAAGTCGGCGTTTTAAGGTTTCCTTATGAAATGTGATTTCTTAGGTTTTCCCATAGGACAAACCTGAAATGGAAAATGGAAAAGATAATAACAACAGTATGTTTCATTTTTCTGCTTGGTAATATAGTAATCAACAAACATTTTTTAATCATTATTCAGCACCTGTCTAGACTTTTGCTAAGGAGCATGAGTGACGTAAAGAGGGGAAAACTTTGGCTCACTTCTTCAAGGAAATTATAACTTAATGTAGGAAAGTAAGTGTATGTGCACACTCACATTCTCTCTGTTTCTCTCTCTGTCTCTCTCTGTCTCTCCCTCTCTCTGTCTCTCTTTCTCTCTCTCTGTCTCTCTGTCTCTCCCTCTCTCTCTCTCTCTCTCTCTCTCTGACAATGAATCATGATGTATAGGTAACTGACTTGTGAAATGGAGGATAGAATTGACTGGAGTGTGGAAAATTATTCACATGATTGTAAAGTTTAGGAAAGCTTTGGCCGAGACAAAAATACTTGTCTCCCATTTATTTATAAATTCATACTGTCTTGCTCTAGGTTATTTACCGAGAATCTACTCTGTCAGAGGCTTTCCCAAGGGAAAAGGAGTAACTCAGATTATGCCATCACCAAAGTTTTAGTTGACAAGAAACAAAGACTATCACAAAACAGTGTGATGGGAATTTTCAACTTTTTGTTCTGCATTGTTTTTCTGATACTAAAACTCAGAAAAACAAAATGTGATCTTCTTGAGTTTCATAATAATTTATACATAATTAATATTTTAGTCATTCAGTGATTTGTCTCGAGTCCTTAGCCTATACAAGGAATAGGTCTAGATAATATACAAATATTGAGAATTAGACTTGTACCATGAGTTTAAGATTTTAGTCTCATGTGGAGAAATATACTAATAATACATAGTAGAAAGTAGAAATGTATTGCTACTTTTTGTTTTATTTTAAAGAGAACAAAACAAAACAGAACAGAGTTAAACACAACAAAGCATTTCAGAAAAGACACTGTAATACAGGTCTTCAAAACATAACAATAGGAGATTAACAGTGGTTACCCTAGTGTCTCTTGTTTTCTTTGAAATGGTTGTTCATGCATTCACACACAATAAACTCAAACAAAACAAAATAATATAAAACCAGATAAAACAAAAGAGTGAGAGCATTACAAGACTTCAGATCAGACAATGAGAAATCAACAATGGCTACCCTAATGTCTTTTGTTTTCTTCAAAAAAGCTGTTCATATCTTCTCACATATTGCAATCAAATAGTAGGAAACAGACTTAAACCAATCAAATCGAAGAATAAAAACATTATTGGACTTCAGAACCTTATCCCCATATTTATTGGGAATTTTGTATCTTATTAAGTCTTTCAGTTTCTTACCCTAGGGAGATGAGGTGTTTACACATGAGTTTGATTTATTTCAGTTATGAGTATGGTCTCAAGTCGCATCCATTTACCTATAAAAGCCTCAATGTGATCCTTCTTTATAGCTGAATAGTACTCCATTATATAAAAGTACCACATCTGTTTTATCCATTCCTCAATTGATGGACATTTAGGTTGCCTAGCTTTCAACATTAGTCTAGGGTACAATTCAAAAATATTTGTGGAAAGGAGCCTTTAGTCAAAAATATTTATAAAAAGTGAGGCCACATTGGAGGCTAGGGAAGTCCTAATACTAGTCCTTGCACTCCTCTGAGGAGAAGTGCAAAAGCAACAATGAAACATGTTTACTTCTCTATTAGAAACATCTGAATCACGGTTAATATTTGGAAAAGTTTAATAGCAGCAACAGTAACAGGGTGACAACTTCTAGTTTCAGGTCTTACTCTGTACTGTACTAGCCTTTAGTAACAATTTTAAATTGCAGAATCCCATTTAATCTTTCCAGTCTTTCATGAGATAGCTACCATTATTTTCCATACTTCAAATAAAGAAGTAATTTGAGTCTTAGAAAGGTACAATAATTAGAAAATATTTTAACTTCAAAATTGTCAAATCCCTTATGTTAGGCTGAAATATTGCTTTTAGAGACTATAGAATCATTAGTTTAACTAAAATCAAATGCTACATCATGATACTGGTACTCATGTTGTAAAATTCATTTTTATATAATAATAAGCTTTCATGAATTCAAGTGTGAAGTTGCCAATGCAAATTTGAATAATAAGTGATTTTGTTTTTTAAACAAAAAAAAAAGAAAAAGAAAAAATAATAAGGACTACACAACCCAGCAAGTAAGCAGATAAGCATAAATTCAGTCTCAGACATCTCTAAGACTAATATCAAAATTTAAGAAGTAGGAGGTTTGGGAGAATGAAGAGATCTCACTTTGCACAGTGCCAAGTGACTTTTAACCATAAGTGCACATTAGAAATGCATGCGCAGCTTATACATCTCCCTGAACTTCCCAATCATGCAGGCTCTTGTCTCAAGACTCCTCTGATTCAACATGTGTCCCAAGTTCACAATGCAGATTGACACTTACTAAGACTTTGGTAAATGTTTGTGGAATTGAACAAAGGTGGGAATAGGTATTCCTTGATAAACTATTATTCAGTATTCACTCACTCACCCACATAAACTGATCATATGATAAGAATTTCTGAGTGTGGATCTCAGATATGAGAACTTCTAGAGGCTCCTGACTAACCCTATCATCAGCCAGGCTTGAGAATGAATGTCCTTAGATCTTCCCCAGAGAAGAGAAGAAGAAGTATTCCAAAGGCAACCACACAAAAATAGTTATATTTATATATACATATGCTCAGAACTCATATATAACCCGATAAGTAAATTCTGTGAACTGAAACCTGTATAAGGAAATAGTAAGTTGCTTGTTGCCATAATTTTTCATTCAATAGGTAGAATCTATACCATTTCAGCAGGTTGTGACCTTAGTCAACTTCTCCAAGATGCTGATAGACTACATGTCACTTGTTCCAAGTTTGGTTGACAGGATATTTTACACCAGAACTCCAATGTTTTTTAGTTGTACAAATTGTTAACAATACTTTTTATTGAAGAAAGAGAGCAACTACTTCATAATGAATCTGGGCAACATGCAAGACCTAAAAGCACTTGTAGATGGGAGAAAAATCCTGTATTTTGGCAGTCTGATTTCAATGAATCCTGAACTCCTTGCCATGGACAGATCATGGTTTTCAGTTCCTTTCCTCAGAACAGACCTCAGAGCACACATCAAATTAGCTCAAAAGTATGAGAGATGATATATAAGAAAAATATTTGTCCTGAATATTATTCATGATGCACAGATAAAGTACAGTTTTCATTAGACATAGCAAGTCTCAATTCGAAATTCTGAAAAAGTTCCTGCTTTCATTAATTGACAGGTAAAGCACAGGAGATCTACCCAAATCTATCCAGGAGTGCCTATCCAGGAAATAGGGAAATATGCAGGAATCATTTCACATTTGAATTAATAATTTTTAAGTTTTCTTCAATTCCTTCTCTGAAAGTTTTGCTTGGTGGCTCAGAAATCTCGTGAATGGATTGAAGTGGAGAGTGAGGGACAATTACTAAAAAATATATCATGTTTATAGAAATAGGCAAAATATGAAATATCTTTCAAATCTGATATCATGGTTAAAATAATACATTTAATACATAAATCTTGTTTTCATAGAGGTCACATATTTTCCTACATGTCGGAAATAAATTTAACATTTTTAAAGATGCCAATTAGTCTATTTCCATAAATTACAGGTTTTTAGATACCAGGTCAATCTTTTTTGCTTGACAATTGAAATAAGTTCATAAGGTATTATTTTATGCCAGTTAAATCTAATTACCTTACTGCTCTCCAAGTTTCATACCACAGATTTCATTAGCAGAGACCAATGAAATGTTTATCCCACATTCCAGCAGGCAAAGTAGAAAGGAGTTTTTCTTGTGGCTGGTAAAGAGCATGTTTCTTAATAAGAAAATGATGGTTTGAACACTGCAACACATACAGTCATTTCCTTTTCTGTTTTGCCTGTGGCTTTCTATTATTATCTGACACACTGCCTTCACATCCTTCATACATCTGACCTTTACCCTCATCCATATTAGAAATATTCATTTAACTTCTTCCATCAATAAATATAGCTGTTTAACTTCCATTTCTGATCAAAGGTATTGTTCAAAGGGAATGGAAAAAAGATTCAAGTAGATAAAAACAGAAATAAAAATGGAAACAGTATATGTGACACTGTACAAAATAAACATAAGTGACTATTGTGGACAATGATATACCAAAAATGGACAGCCTAGAAGAAATGAATAAGTTTCTGGACTCAAACAATCTACATATCCAGGATTATAAACAAAGAAAATATTTGAACAGATCAATAATTAGGGAGAAAACTTATCAGAATAGAGTTTTCCGTCAAATGAAAGCCCAGGATCTGACAAATTCTTTGCCGAATTCCACCAAATGTTTAAAGAAGAATTAACATAAATTATGATTTTTTAAAAAAATCATAGATGAAGAATACTTCTAAACTTATTTTATGTACCCATATTTCCCAGATACCAAAATCAAACAAGGACATCACAAGAAAACTAAGCCACCATATCTGATGAGCATATATGCAACAATTGTTAACAAAATACTAACAAACTGAATTCAAGAACATATTAGATGGATCATTTACCATGATCAAGTGGGATTTATTCCTGAGACACAAGGATGGTTTAATATTTACAAATAAATGTATGTGATACAACTATTAAAAGAATCATCACAAAGACTAAAAGAGAAATATTATTTGTCCTCTCTTAAAAGGGAAATAGAGAACAATTGAACTCTGAGAGTCAGAGAGTGGAATTGCAATTATCCAAGTATAAGGGAATGGGAAGAATAGGGAGATGATGTGAAAGGGTAAACAAATCCTAGGTAGATAGCTGTAATACTTGTACATTTGGTTTTTTAAAAAGTGTATTGGATGTTGTGGTCCATATAGCTAACAGTTGATTATTATATTTTTCAATATCGCTGAGAGAGTGGATTTCAAATGTCCAAGTCTTTGAAGTGATGATGGTTTGATTGACTTGATTTTGTTATTCCACTTGCATTAAAGAGCATATCATTTTGTGTACTACTAATAATGTATACTAACAAAATCAAAAGTGTATATAGATAAGAGGATGAGAGAGCTAATCACAAATAAAAGTTTCTCTAAGGAAATGAAAATATGTTATTCAGTTTAGTTTTGCTCAGTTTTAAGATAATGTATGTGACATCAATTTGCCAATTGTTAATGTTTTAGCTTTACAAAATATAGCATCTCATAGGTAGGACTATTCCTTTTCCTGCCATTATTCATTTATCATTCAGTCTACCATTTCTCCACATATAATCTTCAGCATTGCTTTGCTTCAAAATAAGCAGATTCAGACACAAAGGAGGGGAGAATGAATGAAGCAGAGATGATATTTATACACATCCCCTTTCTCTCCCACTCATTCATTACTGGCTTCATTTTCAGTACTAGACCTTTCTTCTCTTACGTATTTTGGATTTGTTCCTCTAAAGAGACCACTAGTTCATATTCATTTACAGTTTAAAAGAGAGTGCATGACAGTGAAGGTGACTATATATGCTTGTCATAACTAATTGAAATTTTAGCTTGCACTGGAATGGACATAGATGGGACATAGATTCCATAAATAAGAACATAGTACATATATAGTTGATAGTTTTCTAGTTGATAGTAACACATTATAGAATCAAAATAGAGAAGTAGTGTGTTGTAATGATAGGAATACTGCACTAAATAAGAAAGGAAGTCAGAGATAATCCAGTATCACTATTTCCTTTGAAACATCACTAGAGGCATATTATTGGCTGAACTGTATTTCCCCAAGTCTTGGTATACTTCCACGACTAACTCCAAATGTGACTGTATTTGGTGAGAGAGCCTTTAAAGACTTAATTAAAGTTCAAAAAAGTTTTAAAAAATGGGCTCGTAATTCAATATGACTGGTGTTCTTACAAGGAGAAGAGGTGCCATGAATGTGTCAGCTGAGGAAGTCCATGTGACAATGAGGCAAGAAGCTGGCCCTTTGCAAATCAAGGAGACAGGGATCTGCAGAACCAAACATGCTGGAATTCGATGGTGGACTTTCAGATTCTAAACTGTGAGAAAACAAAATTATGTTGTTTAATCCACCCAGTCTGTGATATTTTGTAGAATTAATCATAACAAACAAATACAGGGTCTGTAAGCGTATCATCTAAATTCTGGATCATGCCTTCTTTCTGAAACATACTATCCTCATATTCTCTGGAAATTCTTTGTTGATCATTCTTTTTAAACTGAGGACTTTGTGCTTGCCAGGCAGGTCCTTGTGCCATTAAGGTATATCCCAGGTACATGTTGATAATTCTTGAGCAGTCAATATTTCTTAAAGGATTTTGGCAGAGATTTTTCGTATGTCATGGTGTAGTTCCAGTGATCGATTAGTCTTCTGAGCTTCAACACCAACCTGTCACTGATGATCACATATATTTTCCTTGAACCTTAGACCTATGTATGTCATTTCTTTTTTGATATCCCAACTTCAGTATTTTTCAGGTTTCTCACTCAAGCTGAAAATGTTCAAAACCAACTTAATACTTTCTTCATGTTATTTGTTTGATATTTCCCATTGCATGACAACTACCATCTACTCAGTTATGTAATAAACTGGCTTGGTGGCCATGTTTATTTTATCACTCAATTCTCAGAATCAACAAGTAACAAAACTTTAACTACATGTTATGAATCTGTGTAATTATCTTCATCTCCAGGGGCATCAAACTCAGGAAGACCACCATACTGCACTTGTGGACTGTTTTGGATTTCTAAAAAATTCCACGGATTCAGTTTTACTCCTTCAAATCTCTTCACAGTTTAGCAAGAATAATTTTTCTGAGGAGCAAATTTTGTTCTCTCATTAGAAGGACAAAAATCTTCAATGCATTTTTCTTTCAGAGTGAAGATTGAATTTCTTGATATGCCTCAAAAAAACCTAGTATTTGTTCAGTCATGTAAATCTTACTTTTTATTTTCTTACCTCCATATATATTTTGTTTTATATATTCTGTTCTGTGCTGCAACACAATTCCACTTATTTTTCTCAGGCCTTCTTTCTTAGCTAACTCTTGACTTTCCTATTGTTTCTATTCCTATGTCTGGAATATTTGTTCCTTCTAATTCTGGATAATTCTTCAAGTCTCAGTTCTAAGACCACAATTGTTTTTCATTAATGGTTGCCTATCCCAGCTCTTGAAGTACAAGAGCAATTGACACTGACATGTATAATCATGACATCTATACTTCCTTTATCATAGCACTTAACATCCTTTCTTAGTGTTTACTCAGTTACTGTAGAGGTAACTTATCATTACATCTCAACTTCTTAATGCCTTATATTATATTATTTTTGATTATTAGGTGACTATTAGGTATTAACTGAATGAATACATGGATGAAACTCAGTGAACTTTTAAAGTAGAAACAGTAGAGATAGTTCAACTTGTCATAGTAAAAATCTATTATTAAAAAATGATATGAAATATGAAAAAAAGAAAAAAAAACTAACTATTGTGTCACAAAAAATAGGCTAATCATAAATAAATGTAGCTTTTATCTACACAGAATGAACAAATTCCACTAGCTCAAGTTATATTTAATTGATGAAATGATTCTGAATGATCCTGAATTTTAAATTTGTAAAGCTGTCTGTGTCTGCAGGAATCCAACTGTTCTCCAAATGGGCATATAAACCTGTGTATAAACATCTCCATAATTTATTCCATTTGCACACATTTGTGAAACTCATAGAGATACACTAAAAAACAAAAAATTTGAACATACTGGCCATTTGGGAATTTTAACCTGTAAATATGCAGTTAGGTTT
>RJWT010009229.1:0-17038 GCA_004365215.1 Cuniculus paca
AAAAAAATGTAAATTGAATACAAGGAGTGGGGGGATTTAGGAGGAGGATGAGTGTAGAACGGAATGAGCCGACTGAAAATAGCTAATTTTTAGCCCTGATTTTTTTCCTATTCAAACCCTACCAGTCACACCTCAAATGACTTCTTACATAAGAATTTCTCCTTGTACGTCGAAATAACCCAATGATTTCCGCGTGGAAATGCAAGTTTAGAAACCCCGCAAAATAAAGTGTTAAAATGCAAACACCTCCTGCAGCATTTCAAATGCAAAATCACAACCGTCACTACCTTTAACTGACTCTTAAGTGGTCTTTCCAAGCAGATGCTATTTATGAACATATCATCGTTAACTTCTTTCTTGCAATTCAAAACTCTTGTCAAAGGATGTTTTCCTGATGATGTGTAAATATAATATTCCACCATAGATCAATTCTAATTGGTTTTTTAAACCCACCTTGGGAAACAGAGCTGTATAATATACACACTAGTCATGAGTATTTTAGAAGGAATTTCCACAAATTCTATTGTAGTTCTAAGTCGAAACTACTCGCTGGCCCTAGTAAACTTTGGGCCACAGGGTTGAAATTATTCCTTCAGCTCTTTACGCAGCACGATGATTTCGGTCTTGTCTGCAAGACTGCGGATCACTTGTTGGAAATCTTTTTTTTTTTTTTAACTGTGTCGTTCGCCAGAAATATTTTTCCCACATGCCTCACAAAGAAAAATAAGCAGGAGTTTCATAGGTTAGGTTGCAAATATTTGTTTCCAAAACCTGGTTGAAAGACACCTTAGATGTTTTTCCCTTTTGAAATTCAGTTATTTTTAAAATGCATTTCACCGTAAGAAACGGAGCCCATTTTTGTTAGGACCAGCTCAACCCTTCCTTTTAAAATCAGATTTCTTGTATTCAACAAACAGCTGAGTAATAACAAACAGGAACAGCAAAACGTGCTTTTCCGAACTTCTTTGAATTCTATCTCATTTTCGAATCCTTATGTTTAAAGCGGTTTCAAATATTACACGATTCGCTCTAACTCTCCAGATCCAGAAAATAGTGTATTTTCGCAAACCTACTGATCACTTTATAAACATTATGCTGCTTTCCCTTTTCTTTGAATGTAAGAGTTGCACTCTCGCCTAGCTCCCTTCCATTTAGCAGCGCGTTGCAAAGCCTCCTTCCTACGAGGTCTTTCCGAGCAAACGCCTCGCTGGCCGATTGCACCTTAAAACTTGCTGGCCCAGGACCGATGGGAGCTCTGGGGAGTCGGGGAGGCGCCGACGGGGGCTGGCACGGCCACAGGGACCCCTTCCCCGGGAAAGACGCTCTGGCCGAGCTGCAGCCAAACAATGGGGGCGGCCGAACCGGGGCCAGGTCCCGCTTCCTCCGGCCGCGTGTTCGCGCTCGCGGCTCAGCGCCTTCCGCTCGCCGCCAAAGCCGCTCCCCTCCTTCCCCGCCCGCGACCCCAGGCTCCCTTCGGCGACTCCTGCTTTCTCGGCGGCGGCCTCCTTAACACTATCTTCCCGAAACCAATGTTTTTGTTTTTGTTTTCTTTTACGATTGCTCTCAGGATTTTTCAGACGAGTCCCACTTCCATCTGAACGCAGATTTGCTATTTCCCTTCCAGGAAGTGGGGCGGGGGGGAATGATTGCTCAGGAAATCCCAACTCTAGAAGGAAATACAGCAAATCCCCCGCAACTTGGAACCCTAAACCCATCTGTCGCATTACAAATAAAAATTTGGAAAGGCACGTCGTGGTGTCTGCCGCCGGCCCCTGAACTGCCCCTCTGCGTTTCCTCCCGAGCAGACTGTCAGGGACCTCCGAGGCTGCGCGGCGCGGGGCGATCAGGCGCGGCCGGCCGCGGGGCCGCGAGGCTGAACGGCCGGCCGGGGGCGGCGGCCCGCGCGCGACGCCACTTTCTGAGCCAGGATGGGGCCGCGGCGGAGTTTCCTCGGCCGGTTCCTCTCCGCCGCCGCCCTCCTCCCACCCCCAGGAGAGAAGGAAAGTTGGGCGGGAGGCGGAGAGCACAGCCATGCCCATTTCCTCCCGCGGCTGGGCGGCCGGCGCTGGGGCCGCGGCGGGCCGGGAGAGGGCGCGGGACGGCGCGGGCCAATGGCAGGCAACAGGTCCGGGCCTCGGCGGGGCCGCACGCTCTGCGCCCCGCCCCGCCCCGCCCGCGCCGCGGCTCGGTGGGGGCGGGGTGGGGGTTCCCCGGCGGAGAATCCTGCCCGGGGCTGGCGGCGGGGCGGGGAGGGAGGGCAGGGGAGGCGGGGACTCGGGGAAGGGAGGATTAGGAAGGACTCGAGCTTGGCACGAGCGCGGCCCGCGCGAGGCATCCTGGGTAAAAAGTGGCCGCGCGGCACCGGGAGAGCGCGGAGCGGAGCCGGGGTCAGAGGTCAGGGCCCCGGCGTCCCACTCGCAGAGCCCCACTAGGGAACGCAGCGAGCGGGAGGAACCTTTTTGTTTTCCGCCGCGCCGGCCTTGGTCCCCTACGGGCCGCGCCGCTTTCCCCCGGGCTGTTGGAGAGCAGGGGCTCCCCTCGCGGAGCTCGTAACCCCACCCCCTCCACCGCGGACTCCCAGCCCGACTCCCCCCTTCTCCTCAACTCTCCTCCCAGCCCCCCGTCCTGGGCTTGCAATAACGCAGTAAATTTGCTTTAACAACAAGTGGGGGTGGTTGCATTTACTCCTCCCTCTCCATCTCTCCTCCCCCTCCCCTCGCTGCGGCTCTTGACACTACTACAAACCAGGACTATAAACATAAACATGTGTCCCTGTAACAGGGCTGGTAATACACGCATTTCGAGGTGGGTTGGGGTGGACAGGGCTTGGTCGCCGCTTGGGGGGCAGTAAAAAAAAAAAAAACGTGTTTCACGAGCTCGACGGCATTGGGGCTCCCCCACGCGCGCGCGCGCGCGCACACACACACACACACGCGGATCCATTTATATTTATATAATGCCGAGGGCACTCGGTCACCTAGCCGCACAGACCCACAAAGGCTGACTTGCCGATAACCTGGGTACCCCAAAGCAAATATATTTAAATACACATTCCTCTTCTTTCCCAGCCACCGCTGCCATTTCTTACATTACCGTGGCAAACGTCAGTGGAATCCCCTTCCCTTTTAAAATACTCTTTCCCAGACAGCAAGAGAGCTCATTTTCGACCTAAATCGTGCACCGCTCTGTTCCCACAGACAGCACCCACACATTTTGTGCACAGAGACCCCTTCAAACAGCAAGAAAGGCTGTTGGAATGGCTGAGTTCGAAATCTAGTATGCAAAGGTGGTTTCTTGAGCTTTGCCTGCATGCATTTAGCAACTTCTGCTGCAAGTTGCTGCGGTTGGCGCTGTGGACCCGCCACAGCAAGCCTTTATTATTATTTAGTCTATATTTACACTGTCTCTCAACTTTTCTCTCCTTCCCAGCTCCCAAGCCTAGTAACCACTATTTAAGGTAGAGTAAAGCGAACCCCCTCGCAAGCTTTTAGGCTTGAAACGGAGGGAGACGCAGGAAATGTTCAGATGGGGAAGTGGTTTCCTTTGTTCTTTCATTGTTTCTCTACGAACTGGTGGATACAAGGATAAACACTTACCTTCTCTTCTTTTTGCTCCAAAAACCAGACGCTCCCATCAGACTTAAAATACACAATCCACCTTGAAAGTAACTACAACCGTGGGTAGAGTTTGTATTCCATTCTTTTTCGCTCTGTGCCCTCTTTTAGCGTAGGATTAAGTTGCCGAGCACGTTGCTGCAAGATGTAGCCCCCCGCCCTAGTGAATCGGTCACGTTTAGGACCCTCTAAATCCATCCTAATTCTGCCAGTAGAGTCGAGGGTATTGGTGCTCTAAACTTTCAAAAGGAAAGGGGCCTGCAACTCTCCAGAATACTCACAAATACCTGAAATTTTTTACCATTGATTTTTGCACCACATTACCAAAGAGTATTTATCAGGAAATGTTAAGTATATTTTTGAGGAAAGTATTTTTTTTTCAGTTTCTACTTAATAATGCGTTACTTGGAGCAAAACGCAGGTTTGTAGAGGCATTTAACAGAATGAGCGCGTTTTCCATAGCGTTTGTCGTGCCATGTGTTTTTTTTAAAAACACAAACAAAATGCTACCACAACTGAAAAACACAACTGAAACAGAAGTTTGAATTAAAATGTTGTGCAACGGATGAAAAAGAGTTTAGGTTGCCTCAAAAGTGACAAAGTAACCTTTTCATTTAATTTTTACTCTATGGTTCCAACATTTAAAAAAAATTTTTTTTTTCTGGCCAGTAGCTAGTGTGTAGTGCCTAGCCTGATAGGCATTACAGTCCAAATTGTTTAAATGTGATTATAATGTGATGGGCTGAGGCCATGGCTATGAAATGATACTTGCATAACCATAAATTCAAAGTTGTGAATTTTTTATTTTATTTATTTTTTTATTTCCCGCTTTTTTTCTGTGTTCCCAGTAGCCACAGAAAGAAAGACAGTGATTGGCTCCAGTGCTCCTAGAAGGATTTGGGCTGAAGCCAGGGGAACAGAACCAGAGGATTCCCTTTCCGGGGACTGTCATGCCGCTCCTGTCTTATCTTTCCTTTCTCCCTCCTGGGTGCTGGGATTTCAGTGTGGCTTCAGCAGCCTATAGGTAGGCCTCACTGCAGCGTCATCGCTCAACCTCTGCATGTTTGGCCTTCATGGAGAATCAACAAAAACCTGGACAACCCAAAGAAATAGTGGTTCTGGAGATTTGTGTATTCTTTAATATAGAAAGGTTGAATTCTACTGTCTCTGATTTTTTTACCCCTACATTCAGATCAATTGTGAAAGTCCCTTGTGTCTCATAGGAAAATATTGCAACAAAACAAGATAATTGGGGGGAAAGGCGGTTGCAGTAGGAAAAGTGGCTTTTCTTTGATAGCATTTAATTGGAATTAAAAGATTCTGGAGCTGTAAACATTCTTTATTCAGCACACATAAGGAGGCATTGTTTTATCACCATCATAATTATGGTGTCCTTTAAACCGGCTGATAGCAGGAAAGATAAGGGAATGTGTCTGTATACAGATGCAGAGCAGGTCTCTCTCCTTTCTTTGCCTGCCTCCCTCTCTTCCCGTCTCTCCCCCAACCCCCATTCCTTCCTTGGTCACTAGAGTCCCCCACAGCCCTTGAGATGAGAAGAGCAGGAAGATTGTGGCCTAACCATTTCTTACATCATGAAAGTGATTTGTACCACACTCTAATTTGATGCAATCCATAACCCCTTGTCTTCTGTTTGTAACTGCTTTTTAGCTTGCAAAAGATGTTTTCTGAGAGTTGCCTATTGCTCACCTGTATAAAATCTCATCCACTAAGGTTTCCCTCCTTACCTTTGTCTAATTTAGAAAGCACACTCTTAGGGCTTTTTCTGAACAAAGCTTCACAAAAACCCCTTTACCTCCAAGGATTTGCAAATTTATAAAGGCTGCATTGAATTCAAGATGGGTCAGGGGGCAAAAAAAGGGTAGAAGGTCACTGCATTTTGATTATGGGTCAGTAGACAACATGGCATATACTCTGTGTCCCAAACTTCTGTTAAAGGCAGGATTTTTAAATGCCTTAGAACAGAAGGATGGGCCTTTGGGGAGACTTGCCCTGATACGTTTGAATGGGACAAAAAGAAAAAAATTAAGAAAAATACTCTTAAGTTATAATTTCAGTTGTTTATCATTTTAGCCATTTCCTTTTCCTCTACTCTCATTTTTCCCTCCCCCAAACCAGGGAAGGTGTGACATCAGATAACTTTAAGAAATTGTTGAGATTTTATTGTCCTTCATCCTCAACTAATTCAGCCCTGTGAGACTTTAAATTATTACTTTTAGACTTTCTGTTGTAAATATTATACTTAATTTTAATCAACAGTATAAGGGACTTCTTTTATACGTCTAACCACTCTTACATTGTTGAGGCCTTTGTGATGTTCCTTACTCTCTTCTGTCTGAATTCGCTTTGAACAAAATGTGCCCAGCAATCACTAAAACAACTGTATATGGTAGAGTTAGGTGGTTGGTAGTGTTGGTGGGGGTTTGATCCTCATTTAAATTATGTATGTAGAGGTTGGAAGGAAAAGGATTATTTTAATGCTCTTCAATACTTTAATTATATGACGGTTGTAGTGTAGAAATGCAAAAGTACTCTTAGGTTTTCCTTCAGGTTTTCAAAAGAACTTTCCCCATTAGTAAACTACTCCTGCAAATTGCTGTTGCATTTCCAAGCTAACCATTTAAAAGACTGTAAATGCCGTGCGCGCATTACTTCGCTCCAGAGGAAAGAGGTCAGACTGAATTGCTATGGTATTTAAACATAAAATACAGTGAAAATAAATCAAAATAGAGCATCTGAAGGTAAATTTAGCATTCATATAGGATAAGTAAAGACAAACGTTCAAATCTTCATAGCCCATCACTGTAAAAACTGAAAGAGCTGATTTTTTACAATAAATGCAGAAATGGACATTAAGAATATATTTCAATTTGTATTTGCTACAGAGGATTTTCCTTTAGCAAGCAGCTTTGTTTTCAAAGCTAAAATGCTTTTTACAATAACTCATAGATTATGCATTTCTCACTGAGTAAATGATCACATTTAATTAACAAACTCAATGCATAGCATGTATATGCCTAAATTCACAGTAATTCCCTGGATTCACAGAGATGGCTATATACATAAATGTTAATCTGGGCATAGCCATCCACATATGTGCATGCATGTGAGAAACATAGAAGTTGATGTATCTTTTCTTAGAAAAGAATTTGAATACAGTCCATCATCTGAATTGGGTTCATCTTTGATTGTAGAGGCGGCTGACATGGTCAACAAATTTATCAAAGAACCCTCTGGCTTTTGAAGAATAGTACTTTATGCATCTGGATCTGCACATCCAGGCAAAGTAAGTAAATTATTGCATAACTTTAAGCATAATTGATAACAGACACCTTTAATTTTTCATCCCCATTCTTTTGGCCAGCTTTTGCATTAATAATCTAAGCCATAAATGTTGGTAGCTATTGATCGAAATCCCCGGTGTGCATGCAAATCCATCTTAAAGTCCCCTGCCTTTCATGTGTGAGCGCTCAGGGGCCTCTACTAGATCTTTTTATCGGGCTCGACCCCCAATGCGCCTGGAGAAGACCCCGGATATGCAACGTGTGCTGATGGCCACAAGAAAGCTGTCTGTCACATTCTGTGAGTGTGTATGTGTGTGTGTGTTAAGGCTCCAGCACTGGTGCTGGTGTATGCACACACACATACACACATGCGCACACACATTCACATACACACAGTGATGAGGAAGTTATAGGAACAAAAGAATGTATTAGACAAGAAGAAAGATATGTAATAGGAGTATTAAAAATGTAAGAGTATAAAGGTGTCTGGGTGCACATACAGAGATACTGCATAAATAGTAATATATGCACACATTTCCTAAATTCCTTGACTCTAATTTTTCTCTAATTGACCCAAAAGATCAGATTATACTTTTAGTTTTTTTTTAAATACTTCATATCCTACTAGTTTTCAAAACCATTTATATAGTATTTTAAGGATGGAAAGAGAAGGACAGAAAAGAAGGTAAATTTGAAATGGTCACTAAATCATGTTGCTATGTACTGAAGGAATAGGAATGTGCAGTGTGTGTGTGTGTGTGTGTGTGTGTGTGTGTGTGTGTAAATCTAAACAGGAACCAAGAACAACTAAAACTACCCCCCCCAAAAAAAGGAGGCTCTAGCCAATCTTTTGTAATGTCTTCTCAAAGGCTTTTTTTGAGTGTACTATTTCTTGGCTGTTTGACTCTGGTCTAAATCTTAAAGCTGGAGGAGGAGAATGGGCGGGGGTGGGGTGGGAGGAGAGAGCTGGCAGTATATAAGTGCATCAGGAGGAATTTTAAAACGACATTATTGTTACTGGCGATAGAAAGGCTCTGGTCATTCTACTTTTAAAAACAAACACCAGCATCTGCTTTTCCTGGAAACTTTGCTTTCTGCTTAAACCTTGTGCATTTTGCCTCCTGTGAAAGTGAAAGAAAAAAACGCGGTGTGATAGATCCAGATGCAAAAGAAAGCCAACTCGGTGGATGGTATTAGCTGTGACGAGGCATTGTTCATCGCTGCCTCCTGGTTATGTTTAAAGCCTGAAATATCACGAGATCCATTCTATGATCCTGCTCTCATTCAAGGGACAAAAATGTAATTTGCTGTAGCTCTGATTTCTTGGATGGAAATGCTTGCCTTAGATTTCAAAGGCAAGAACTAGACATCGAGGTTTGTACACACATTGATTAAGTTGAAGAGCGGCGATTACATCTGTGCTGAGTGCAACAGTAGTCCAGGGCTGACTTTTCAAATCCCAACCTCCTGAGTTACAGACTCTCTTAAATAGACTTCCTTAATTTCCGGATGTACTTCTTGAAATTCCCAATTCTCTTCAAAATTCCAGGGAAATTACAAGGGAGATGAGGGTGGGTGGGGAACTATGGCCAAGAGATTTCATCTTGTCAAGCAATACATTTTTGTATGTCTGATTCCTTTTTTTGGGGGGGGGGGATACCTGCTAGCCAGACCAGAGCAAGAGAAAGTAGAACTTTTGAATATGAAGAAAGAAATTATTGTACACTTTTTTCCTTGCAGGCTCAGAAATATCCGTTTATTCTTTAACCACACGGATGTGTCTATTTTTGGAGGAAGAAGGAAACATATAAATGCCTGGGTTGCATTTATGCTGTAGTTGCAAACACCGAAGAGTTAAGAAGGTTTTGCCGAATTCAGCAAAGCAGCCAGCAAAACGCCTTGGGATCCTGGTAATACAAGTAGGAAGACTCTTCCTCTCTTTTGGCAATATTTTGGATATCCGTGAAAACAACAGAAACTATGCCTCAATTTGACTAAGAAGAGGTTAAACCATACTGATATTCATCCAAAGTGATTTTGTGAAAGCAGATACTTAGCATCCATGGAAAAATAAATGGAAGTTGTGGAAGGTTCACCTAAACTACCAACTCAAGCATCCCAGACCACTGAAATAGTCTGCATTATACATCAGCACTTTCTTTTCATCGTTACTACTATGTAAAACCTCTGGAAGCACCTTGGGCGTTTTACATTTTCTTTTCTATGCTGCACAAGGAAGCAATCTGCTCCCTGGAATTCTGATCTGTCGTGAACAGGACCCTCGAATAGGCTGTGCTGGGGACTCTAGGACAATCCCGCCTCCAAACAGCCTGGTTAATCGTGAAAAGTGTACACATTTCTGGCTTATCTATGCTTTGTTATGGGTCTGACACGAAACTACCTCCTCCCCACCCCACCCCCCAGCAGAGGACCGAAATCCAGTAGAATTGTTGGTGCTTCGGAGCTGAAGCCTTGAACTGCTTCGTTGGTCAAATACGTAACTTTGTTTCTGGTTGTACAAAAAAGGCATTTCAGGGGAAAAAAAAAAAAAAGGAAATCGAGAGAAATTCCAAACGTAAGTCTGTACTGGGGTGGCTCACGGCGCGGTTTTAACTTTGGAGCTGCAGTCTCCTTCCCCACTTCCATAAGGGAAATACCAAGCTATTCTGCACATTTTCTCCTAAGCTCCATTTTTCCAAAGGAAAAGGGGGGTGGGGTCTTTCTATCTGGGCTTAATAATGTTTTTAAAATGCTTTTCTATGAAATGATAATAGCTGTTATCAGTAAAATGCAAATAATGCAAAAAATAGGCAATATTTCTTTAAAGAGGAATATACGGTGGCTTTTTTTTTTTTTTTAAGCGTACACACACTGCTTCTCCTGAAGTCTGTGAGTCAGGCTGTTTCTGAGCTCCGATAGTTTAATGGAAAGATTTATATACCGACTGTATTATTTACTTTGGGAGGGGAGGTGGCAGTATAAGGGTATGCTAATTAGTAGGAGATTTTGGGGGGAAGGGGTGGAATATCAATTTTTATTGCATCACCTGTCAGGAGTGTCCAATCAGCGTTGGCTTTAGGGGAATTAATTGATGAAGGTGTCTCCGGACGAGCTCGCTTCACTCTGTCATTTTATTTGTAGCTAAAGCAGCGGCGGGAATAGCAGCTGCATTTCTTTTCTCTTTCTGCCTTCACATTCCATTATCACAGTGCTCCAATGGAGAAGGAAGAAATAGAGGGGCCCAGGTACTGATCTGCAGCGAGGACTCAGACCAACACACACACTGGCAGATCAGAAACCGGATGGTTTTTTCCCTCTTTTTGAAAAAAACGAAAACCAAAAAAAAAGCAAGAATCAAGTCAGTGTAATTTCATGGGGTTTTTTCCTCCCCCCCCCTCCATAATTTCGCCTAGAGTTTGGCACTCCCTTCGCCGGGAATAACAGTCTTTGTTATTTTATTAGCAGGATGCCTTGAGACACACGCAGCATCTGGCGGAGGATTAACATACATCCATGTGTATGTATGCGTCACGTATATATTTCCTGCAAATGGTGGGGATCCTTTAGTGCCCGAGATGGGAGACCTGAAGTCAGGTTTTGAAGAGGTGGATGGCGTGAGGCTCGGCTACCTCATCATTAAAGGCAAGCAAATGTTTGCCCTCTCCCAAGTCTTCACAGATCTGCTGAAAAACATCCCGAGGACGACCGTGCACAAGCGCATGGATCATCTGAAAGTGAAAAAACACCACTGCGATCTGGAGGAGTTGCGGAAACTCAAGGCCATCAACAGCATCGCCTTCCACGCCGCCAAATGCACGCTCATCTCCCGGGAAGACGTGGAAGCTCTCTACACCTCCTGCAAGACCGAGCGCGTGCTCAAGACCAAGCGCAGGCGGCTCGGCCGGGCCCTGGCCACCACCCAGGCGCCTCCGTCTCCGCCGCCGCCGCCGCCGCCGCCCGCGCGCGCCGCGGCCGCCTGCAGCCCCCGCGCGGGCTTCTGGAAGGACCGGCAGCAACTTTGGCGGGGCCTGAGCGGAGCCGCGCGGCCGCTGCCAATCAGCGCGCAGTCCCCGCGCCCGGGCGCCGCCGCCAGCGCCACCAGCCACGCCGCCGCCGCGCGTCCTGCAGCCCATCTACCTCAGGTTTTCAGCAAATACCCGGGCTCGCACTATCCGGAAATCTCGCGCTCGCCTTGCAAAGCCCCTCTGCACTATGAAACTGCCCCGCTCCAGGGAAACTACGTCGCCTTCCACTCGGACCCTGCCTACTGGCGCAGCTTGTTGTGCAGCAAGCACCCGGCCGCCGCCGCCGCCGCCGCCGCTGCCGCCGCCGCCGCCGCCGCCGCCGCCGCCTACTACCAGGCGGCCGGGCCCCAGCCCAAGGCAGCAGCGGCCGCGGCGGCGGCGGCGGCGGCGGCGGCGGAGGGCGCAGGGAGCCTCGCCTTCCGCTGCAGGCGCAGGCGCGCGGGCGCCAAGGACGGCCTGCTCGCGCCGCCCGCCGCCGCCCGCCGCCTGCTGCTCCTGCCCAGGTCCTACAAAGCCAAGGCGGCCGCGGCGGCGGCGGCGGCGGCGGCGGCAGCGGCGGCGGCGGCGGCGGCGGCGGGGGCCACTTGCCTGGAGAGGTTGCATCTGGTCAACAGCTTCTGCGCGCCTCCCCACCACCACCACCACCACCACCATCACCACCACCACCACCACCACCACCGGGCCCCGCAGCAGCAGCAGCAGCAGCCGAATCACCACCACCCCCCTCACCACCACCGGCCGCAGCCCCATCTGGGCAGCTTTCCCGAGAGTTGCAGCAGCGACTCCGAGTCCAGCTCCTACTCGGATCATGCAGCCAACGACTCGGATTTTGGCTCCAGTTTGTCCAGTTCCAGCAATTCTGTGTCCTCGGAGGAAGAGGAAGAGGAAGGAGAGGAGGAGGAGGAAGAGGAGGAAGAAGAGGGGGGCAGTGGGGCCTCGGATTCCAGTGAAGTCAGCTCGGAGGAGGAGGAGGAAGAGGAGGAGGAGGAGGACTCGTCCACCGAGTCGGACTCCAGCTCCGGCTCCAGTCAAGTGTCAGTGCAGAGCATCCGTTTCAGGCGCACCAGCTTCTGCGAGCCGCCCAGCGTGCAGGCACAGGCCAACTTCTTGTACCATCTGGCCTCCGCCGCCGCTGCAACCAAACCCGCTGCTTTCGAGGATGCCGGCAGACTTCCCGACCTCAAGAGCAGTGTCAAAGCGGAGTCGCCCGAGGAGTGGAATCTGCAGAGCTGGGCCCCCAAAGCATCGCCGGTGTACTGCCCGGCCGGCCTGGGCAGTTGTTTCCCCGAGATAAGGAACGATAGGGTATCTGACATTACATTCCCACACTCTGAAATTTCCAGTACTGTAAAGAGAACTGACCTGACGATTAACTGCCAGGCAGAGGGGGCCTCTTCACCTAGCCCAAAGACAAACAATGCATTTCCACAACAAAGAATATTCCGAGAGGCTAGGAAATGCCTACAAGCAACTCCTACTACACACTGTGCAGATAACAACACAATAGCTGCTCGGTTCTTCACTAATGAGACTTCGGGAGCAGCAGCAAATTCCGAAAAAGATTCCAAAATCCCTCATTGTCCTGAATTTGCTACGGATTTGCCCTCCTCACAAACTGATCCCGAAGTGGATTCAGCAGCAGCTAAAGCCGAGAATCTCTGCACTGACCCAGGCAACAAGGCATTGCCATTTCTGCACAATATTAAAATCAAAGTAGAAGACAGTAGTGCTAATGAAGAATATGAACCTGACCTTATTACAAATAAGCTAAAGTGCGAGTGCAATGATACAAAGGGTGAGTTTTACAATGTGACTGAAAATAAAGAGGAGGATGCCTTGTTAACCACAGCCAAGGGAGGGTTTGCATGCCCTGAGAAAGAACCTCCTTCCTTAAACCCACTGGCTCAGAGTCAGGGCCTTTCCTGCACTTTAGGTTCTCCAAAACCTGAGGATGGGGAATATAAATTTGGTGCCAGGGTGAGAAAAAATTACCGGACATTAGTACTGGGAAAGCGACCTGTCCTGCAGACACCTCCAGTCAAACCAAATTTGAAATCAGCTAGAAGCCCTCGTCCTACAGGTAAAACTGAGACACATGAAGGAACACTGGATGACTTTACAGTTATAAACAGACGCAAAAAGGTAGCCAGCAATGTAGCATCAGCAGTGAAAAGGCCATTTAATTTCATGGCAAATTTTCCTTGTCCACCGTCGCTCATTATTGGGAAAGATGGGGATTTGTGGCCGGCGTATTCCTTAAACACTACTAAGGATTCCCAACCTCCTCACAAGGCCCATCCTATATGGAAATGGCAGCTGGGCGGTTCTGCAATACCTCTTCCACCTAGTCACAAATTCAGGAAATTTAATTCATAAAAATGTTTTGGAAGATATTTTCTTGAACCATATTACCTTCCTTTTGTTGTAAACTGCACAGGATGGTTTGTACGAGTCCATTAATGGTGTTACACCCCCTTTGGAGTCCTGGTTTATCCCATTTTGAAGACAGAAATCGGATTACTTTTTTTTTTTTCCATTGCGGGTGTTTTTTTTTTTTTTTTGAGCAGGGTGGGGGCGGGGTGGGAGAAGGGTTGGTTTACACACCACAGGCTACTTCAGGCTAAAGACTCAAGTAAAACTCAGCTATGATGGTAGAGCTGGAACACTTTACTGTTTCAATGCTAATAATGCACCGGTACCTCAATTCAACTGCTACAAATAAATGTCAAAAGGTTGAATAATAAATATTACAATGAGCCATTAAGTTTATGCACTAGATTTCAGACCTGAAAGTGTAACTGTTAATTCAGTGCAAGTTTGTTAGGGTTCATGGTTACACAGTGAGGTAGCAAGTCTCTGTGAGCCCCAAGTGTAATTTCCTGGAGCTCTTGTTTGTGGGGTATCTTTTTCTTTTCACTCCCCTCATTCTTCAAGAGTAGTTGCACTTAACTTTATTTTTTTGAGTGGAAAGAGTGGAGTGTGAGTCCTTACTGAATACTGATAAGAAACTGCCTCATATATAAGTAAAAGAAACATGGGATCGTATTTTCTTTTTTCTTTCTTTTTTTTTTTTTTTTGATAAAGGATGTGATTTTTACTTTTACAGACCGTCCTTGCAATTGGAAAAGTCCTTTTTGTATTCTCACCCAAACATTTTAAATAAGATGACTCTTACCATTGTCCTGCTTATTTTGTGGTCTGAACATGACTCTTTGAACTTTCAAAACAATTAAAATATTTCTCTTAGCAGCAGGATATTTTATGGTCTAAGTCTCCATAGTAAATACAACCAAGAAAATGAAAAAGAGGGGTTAGAGTTGTAATACCCCAATGAAAATAACAGTTATTTCAGGGCTTTTGGTACCAGAACTCAGGATTTTATTACCTTATACTTTTGATGCATCTCTAAACTTCTGTTTTCAGACCATCCTGTGTATAGAGCAGGAGAGTTTCTACTGCAAGTGACAATCAGAGGTGACTATCTATATTTGCACTTAAAATCAAAGTAGTTCAACATGCAAATGGCTAGGGTCCAGCCCTTGGTAAGGGCTACTCTGGTGTACTGTGTTGTTATTATGGAAGCAGTAAATCAAAATTATGGAAATTTGCACTGTTGAAAAGCATGCTTTAGCTTTATTTTCAATTAAAAACACTGTTTAAAATTCCTGGTTCCATACATTTCTACTTATTCCAGATTGAAGAACAGTTAATAGGAATGAATGGTTTTGTTGACATTTTCACTTGTAATGTTTTTGCCTGAAAGAAATGCATTTATTGGGTGCAGTGTTTTGTTGGAATACTTTGTGATGAGGCCAGACAGCTCTGTGCATAACACTGGGAAATTTCTTCCTAAATAGCAAGAAAACTTCACAAACTTGTGGCCCATCAAGCACTAAAAGTTTCAGATTTCAGAAAGTGGAACAGTGATCCCTTGTTATTTTAATGAAAGTTGAATTTAATAATTTTTGATCCACCTCCCTTGGTCTGACAAATTATGTATCTCAGCTCTTTTCTATCTTGAATCTAAGAAGTTGCATTTATAGATCATAAATCACAAAGCAAAACAAAACACCAATGAAATGTTTACTGTGTGAATTTAAGTCACTATTTCTCATGGAAATTCAGTCTCTTTTTTTCCCCTTAACCTTTTAATTCCTACTCCCTTTGAAATTTTCCTTTTGTCTATAAATGTTTCAGATAGCTCTGGATGGTCTCAGCCCTAATTGCTGTATATGCACTGTGGTTTTCCTCTTATAAAGGACAGAGGCTAAGAATACCTGCATCTGAATACATTTCGATAGAGTAAACAGATGCTTTGAACTGCCTCCTTTCTTTCATTCCTGAATGTTGCCAGATGTAGGTTCACCAAGTTGCTTTTTATTGGAATAGTAGATATGGACAAAGCAAAGATTCTAGGATATTCCCCTTGAATCCATATTTGTATACAGTTCCAGAGCTCAGTCCATGTTAGTTAAATCCTCAGAAAGCTCAGCAGAAGAAGCAAAATTGGCTTTTTAGTCTGAGTTCTTGCCTCCCTGGAAGGCAATCCAGAATTTAGGTACAGTGACTTCTCCTACAAAATCAATCTGTTCAAAGGTGTGACACACACTGGAAATCTGTAATTTCTACTCTCTAATTACTGGTAAGTCAAGAAAGTTCCAAGTACGGTGTCTACTATGTTGAGACCAGTACTTTCCTTGTTGGCTATGGATTCATTGTTTCTAATTTATAAATGGAGACATATTCGAAGTCTACAGATCTTGGGTGTGGAGAAACTGTAAGACAGAATAAGCACAAATTAAAACAAATACACCCTATGGAATCTGTGACATAAAATACCAGCCTACAGCTCTGACACTTGGTCCAGCCCTCAGAGAATCAATACTTCCAGTTTACAGGACCTAGAGAATGAGCAGTAGGGAGGCCGACACATGCCAGAGTGATACCATCAAAAAGGAAAGAAATTAAACAGTCAACACCATTTTTGCCCCACATTACTACCCTAAGCCAGCCAACCACAGCAAAACCTGAGTTGGAGCTTCTGTCAGGAGAGCGTACCAACAGTATGCAGTACCTTTCAAATACAAGGTATTCTTTCAAATCCTGGGAGCCCCTTAGCTGTTTTCCCATCCTGCCGTGGGAATTATTCGCAGTACAGTTTATTTTATTTGGGTTGTTTTATGATTAATGACAATATCTAGATTTTTCTAAGCTGCTATAAATGTCCCATTTGTTCAAGAGTTAACCCCTATTGAGAGAAAAACAAAAGTTACCTCCATTGATGGGTCACATTTTTACATTTAAGTGTTTTCAGGGAATAAAATTTTAAAAGGGAGCAGAGGGCTACATGGCTACAGGGTCAGTGATGCCTGTGTCTAAATGAGCTCAGCATTCACAGACATGAGGAAAACACAGGAAAAGCCTTTTTCTCTGACTTTTTAGGGAAACTTATTTTTGGTGTCACACAAAAGTAATTTCCTGAGAAGACTGTGAAGCGAATATTTAATTATTTTTTTAAAGAGATGTGTGTACTCTCTCCCATAGTCAGGTTATCTGTCTTTGTAGAAAATGCAGCTTGCTTTTTCCCCCCAACTATTTACTTTTTAGAGTGGGTGTTCCTTTCTACTGGCTTACTTGATTACAGTGGAGTAATCTCAATAATGGTTGTTTATTTGAAAATCAACAACAAGGAGCCATCACTAAATAGCAATAACACAAACTAGATGGGCTGGTGTATGGATTTTTATCTTATTCGTGTCTGGGTGACTTCCAATGGTCTAGAAATTCCTCAGAGTTCTAGGCAAACAAGAATTGGATTGAGAATTCATTTTCTGCTGATATGAGAATGATAGTTTTGTCTGCATGCAGGAAGAGATGTAGAAGAAACTAGTTCCTCAAAAGCATTTTTTTTCCTTCAAACAAAACAAAACGTCCTGGTTTAAAAAAAATTTTTTTTAAATAAAGTGCTAGCATCCACAAAAGAAAGAAAATGTGAGTTTTGCTTCACCTTGAAAATAACTTCCTGCTGAAAAGGATGTGAAATGAGGGATTTCCCAGGGCTAAAGTAGGAAAGAGAAAAAAAAATTTAAAGGCTCCC
>RJWT010009230.1:0-25357 GCA_004365215.1 Cuniculus paca
TTTTTTTTTTTTTTTTTTTGCAGCACTGGGGATTGAACTCATGACCTTGCGCTTGCCAGGCAGGCACTTAGACCTCTGAGCTAGATCCCCGGCCCCCTTCTTTCGTTTTTTAAGAGTAGGAAGAATTTATCGAGGGTAAGAAAGCTTCTGTCTAAGAGGGACAGAAGGGGACCCAGAAAGTGGGTTGCCCACCAAACCCCACTTCTCAAAGGTGTTTATTAAGCAAAGCCATGAGCTGAGGCAGGACAGAACTATAATCAATCAATCAGTAAGATTACAGGTATAATCACTGAGGTAATATTGATCCAATGGGAAATCGCAAGGATTATAGCTTCCTTTCTTATCATTATTCCCTAAACAGTTCAGTGTAACTACAGAGTATTCATATTTTGTTGTGCATAATGAGTAATATAGAGGTGATTTAAAGTGGTATATGAGAGGATATGCATAGGTTTTATGGAAATACTATGTCACTTTATACAAAGATACTTGAGCATCTAAAAATTTTGGTATCCAAGGGAGTCCTGGAAGCAATTCTCCAAGAATACCAAGGGAAAATAAAAACAGTATAGAAGCTTTGTCACAGATGTGCCCTTTTGTGGTGGATTTTCATACTGAAGCTGAATTGGCTGAGACTTCCTAAAATACTAGCCCAAAGACATATAGTGGATGCTAATTTTACTTCACAAACTGATGTGGCAAATTAGATGTCATTAAAAGTTAAATATAATTTTGAACTGCCAGAGAATCAAAATGATGGAAAATTCATTAGCAATAAATTAACACTCCCCTGGCCACCCTAATCTACCATAAGGTCACTCATACATACTAGGGATCAAATACTGAGAGACACTGACAATCCTTAAGCCACAGTGGTTAGTGTCGAGGTGCCCAGTGTCTTAGAAATATGATCCCTTGGAAATGACAGGTCGTTTGCCTTTTCTTCCATTAGTAGTAAGATTTACTGGAGCTGGGTATCCCAGTGACTAGCACCCTGGTTCTTTAAGCAAGCTGGCCATCATTGACCATGTTCCACCACTACCCTGCATATATATATATATTTTTTTTTTGGTGGCACCGGGGCCTGAACTCATGACCTCACACTTGTCAGGCAGGTGCTTAGGCCCCTGAGCTAGGTCCCCAGCCCTTGTCTTTTTGAGACAGGGTCTCACTATGTTGTTCAAGCTGGTCTTGAGCTCACTTTGTAGCCCAGACTGGTCTTGAACTCACAAGGATCCTCCTGTCTCAGCTTCCCGAGTGCTGGGATTACAGGCGTGAGCCGCCACAGGTAGCCTGGCTACCCTGCATGTTTTCAGTGGTGTGCACAAGTCTTCCTTGCAGAACCTCTCCTGCTTTCACTGACTCCTTGTCTGGCCTGTAAAGAGAACTGAGTTCTACCCACCTTCCCCACCACACCCAGATTTCCAGCTTAACAGCTCCGGTGAGTTTGGACTTTCACTAAACGATGGGACAGGATCTTTAAGGGGCTTCAGCTTTATGCCTAGCAATATAAACCACTCCTGTGACCAACAAGCACTATGAAACAATTACCATCAACAGAAGATAAGGAAGGAAGGAAAATTACAGCAAAAACAAAATACACTCTTATGTCTCAATGAATTATCCTGCCACAGAAGCTGGAGGTGAAGACAATTCTTTTCCTAGTAATATCCCTAAAGAAACCACAGGCATTCTTTTTCCCTCTTACGCACCTTCAAACTGCATTCAAAATTAAGTTGTATGTCTGGAAATCTTTCTTTTGCTAATTTGTTGTACATGAATGCCTGCAGAAACCTTTGGATGGTAAATGCTGTGGGAGGGGCAGTTTCCATGGTGACTGTCCAATGCTCCCTTTTTCTTGCACTTCAATTAGATCTTCATTGCTGAGCTGTAGTGAATGAGATGGTAAGGACTCGGTTATATCCGGTAGGCAGGAGGCAAGAGATGTGGTACTAAATGCAGCTGCGGTCTGAACCCACTGAGTTGTATTGTACTCGTCTTGAACCCCCTCCGTATGGTTGCTCCTGCCCATTATAGGAAAATATATTTGCAACACACAAGACAAAGGACCAATTTCCTTAATAATACAAAGAGTGCTTACAAGCTGATATGAAAAATACCAAAAAACATAATAGGAAAAAAAATGAGCAAAGGACATGCACAGGCATCTCTGGGAAAAAGAAAATAAATGGCTTAAAATGTATGAAAATGTGTGTGAGCTCATTTATTATGAAGAAGATATGTATTTAAATGGATGCCATTTTTCACCTGCAGATTGGAAAAGATTCAAAAGTTTAATAAGGTACTAAGTTCAGCTATGTGGAAAAGCCACTATTTTATACATGGGGTGGGGATCAATATAATCTCTTTGGAGAGTGAGATAGCAGTTTCTTTTCTTGAAATTCATTCTGTAGATACACTTAACAGTTGACTTAGAACACAGCAAAAGAATATTTATTGATCATTCTTGAAGCAAATGACTAGGACACAGTAAAGCACTGCAGTTATTAATAGATCCATAGAGTTGCAATCAGATACTGAACGATAATGCCATGTGTATGTAGTTGAAAGAACGGTATGAAATGAGCTTTTTCCTGTCTCAGTTTGGCCTAAGATGGAAATATGATTAATAAACAATTCCAGATAAGTGTAAGATCCATGTACAGATTAGCAAAGGAAGTATTCCTAAAAAGTGGTTGCAAGATATTTAGCAAGCTCAAAGGTACTAAAAATGTCAGCGTCAGAAGAAAGATGAAAAGATTTCTTTGGAAATAATCGGTGTTGTGAACCTCATCTCTTCTTCCCCAAGGCAATATGCTCTCTGATCCCAAATATAATGAGGTAGGCCTTTAGAGAGACCATCCTGAGAGCTTGATAAGTGAACAATTGAGTGGATCTCAGATCTACAGGGCAAGAAATGGGCCAACATGGGGACAGCTAGACCCAAGCCTTTCCTAGTGAGTCAGTGCCATTCGCGAACTGTGAGGGGAGAGAACAAGGCCTCACCCACAAGCGAGCCCACTCCGTGAACCAGTAGTGTGCGCGGGCCAGTGGTGTGAGGACAACCAGACCCCAGTCCCTTCCGGCGTGCGGACTGGCAAACAAGAAGTACCGATTCCCCCTGTAAGCAACCGGCTGATCCGGAGAAACACAGGGTGTGATGATAGCTATCCAGATGAAATGCAATTTGATGCTTGCAGTGTTTCAGTGTTTCACTGACCTTGCAAGTCTAGGGCCAGTGGTCTGATCATCTGTTCAGAGGAGAGCAGTACGCAGTGTGGCATCTAAGGGGGATCTCCTTCTGTGGGTGGTAGCCATTGTTGATTCCCTATTGTCTTGTTTTGAAGTCCTATATCAATTTTCATTGTTTTGTTGGATTGGGTTTTATTCTGTTTTGCTTCATTTTGTTATATCCGATGGCATGAGCAGCTATTTCAAAGATAGCAAGATATATTATGGAAGCCATTTTGGATTTACCATTGTCTTGTTTTGAAGTCCTTTATTGCATTCATTGTTTCGTTTTTAGTGTTTCTATCCTATTCTGTTCTGTTTGATTTTTGTTATGTCTGAAGGTATCTGCAGCTATTTTGAAGACAACAAAAGGCATTATGGTAACTATTGTTGATTTTGTAATGTTTTGAAGTCCTGTGTCACTTACACTGATTGGTTTTGATTGGTTTTATTGTTTTATTTTCCTTGGTTTTATCCTCTTAAAAAAAAAAAGAAATGGGCCAACTACAGTAACGACTTTGGTGGTACAAATATGAGTGCCAGGAATGTTGTATTCACAGAGGTTTTTTCTTTTTTCTTCTGATAAAGGCTTGGTGAGGCTTTTGTGACGACCAGATGAGTGTGAACACATGAAATGTCTCGCTCAAGATTACCTGGGAGAGTGAAGGGTCCCTAATTACCAAAGACTGTGTGAGTATATCATCATGACCCAGAGCCGAGGGGTGCTATTGGGCTGGGGAGCAGAGTGGGTCATCCTCTTCAGGAGAGTCACAGCTGGAGAGATTCACAGAGATGCAGCCCTAGGTAGAACCCAAGAAAGCCCTAGAAGGTAAAATTCCAGGTTCAGTTGTGTATTAGTTCCAGAGGGGGCAAAGTGCCAGCCAAAGATGAGCTGTCCAATCTTCTTGTCCAAGTTGTGCTTCAGCTTTTGTAGGGTCTGAAGCAGCATTGAGTGGGGAGAAACAGTAGCCCCAACTGGGTTTATGAGGTTTTTCAAAAAATGAGATTAAAAAGAAAAACAATGTCTTAGGAATTTAGGGCAGTGGTAGTTTCAAGGGACTAAATTTTCAGAACCATCCCCCCAAATTTTTCCCCAAAGCATATTTGCCTAAGAATTTGGTCTGCAACAGAGCTAGTGCTGGTTTTTCCCACCTACCCTTTAGATCTCAGCTTTTTTCCAGTTTGTGAAAGACATATATTTTGAATCATACAAAGGTGCACTGCACCTGGGCAATGAACATGGATTTCTGAAAATTGTCAACTTTGAGAAAATGAATGTTGCCAAAGACCAAGTAACAATTCATTGGCAAATTGGGTGGTTTACTAAAATTGGAGGGTTATCTGACCTACCAGAAGGGGCATTCTTTGGTTGCCACTGGTTTTGCAAGCATAGGCTAAGGAGTAGACTTTATTGAGGAAGGGAAAACTCCTAGGCCAGGGAAAGCAAGACAGATATTCAGTGTTTCCATTGTTCCCATCTTCCCTGGAGAGGTGTTAGCATCAGGGATTCTGCTGAGAGTTCTGTTCTAGTAGAATGAACAGTCCCCCAAAGTGGCCTTCATGGGAGGGGTTAGTATTAGCTAGTCTGGACTTGGGGTGCCAGTTGTTTTTAGGACTTGTCAGGACTGTTGGCTGTCTTGCCTCTGGGGACTGTAGAAGGATCTGGGGTGTCAGAGTTTCTGTTGACCCATCTGTCATCAGGATCGTCCAAGCCCTTAATGTCCAGACCTTGGACTCTGTTGTTGGCCTGCTTATTCTGGTGTTTTGTTTTAGCAAAAATCCTACTGAGTCAGTTTAGCTAGAACCCGCCAACCTTGGTATCTCATGACCTGGATATCTTATCACCTTGGAAGTCTTTGGCAAGAATCCTGCTGGGTCAGTTTAGAATTCTTACCATCCTTGTTGTTTCCTTTTAGTAATTTTCCTTCTACTGACTAACCCCCCAGCTCTTCAGGTATAAATCTTCATTTGTTCTTGTTGTATTCAAAAGGCAGCGTAAGTTTATCTTTTAACAGATCTTATGGTTAGCAGAGAGTTCTTGATATCGTAATAGCCCTTTTCTCACTATTGCAATAGTCCCTCCTCATAGCCTTACAATAAACCTTTCACATAAAGCATTTTCTTAATAAATCTAGATTTGTGCTTTAATTCACAATCCCCAGAAATTTTGATGCATTTGTATCCCATTGATTATAATATGAAATGAGATTTAAGAATCACTACTTTAGAGAATGTAAACAATATAATTCCTTGGATAATCTAATATATATACACATCTGTGTTTCTGTTTCTCTGGAAAGAAGATTTTGAGGCAGTGTTTATGTAGGAAATGATGTCAGGAAATACAAGAGGAGAAATGGGAACAGTGAGGCAAGAAGAGGGAAAAGCCCATTCAGGATCCATAGAGTGCATTCTTTCTATGGGTGACTGAGCTCAGACCCTCCGGGAGTTCTCTGAGGATTATGTAGAATGCACCCTGGTTTTGAGCTCTCAAGACACAGCAGGACTGGGGTATGTGTATCACTTGTCTCCTGCCTCTTACTGGCTGAGAATTTTCTCTGAGGGTTTTAGATTCCAAACACTACTGAACTGTTCTCAGGGCAACTTCAGGGAGAGAATCAGAGAGATGCATAGGTGCTTGCAGAGAACTGTCAGCAAACAAACTCTAATGGGGCTTCAGGGACATAGAGTTGGTGGTCAATAGTGTGTTAGTTGGCTTTCCATCACCATGACAAAATACTTGAGGAAATAAAAGGAAAATAGATTTATTTTGGCTAGTGGTTTCAGAGGTTTCAGTCCATGGTTATTTGGCCCCACTGCGCTTGGGCATGTAGTGAGGCAGAACATCATGGCGGATAGTGTATGGCAGAGGAGGCTTCTCACTTCATGCCACCCAGGAAGCAAAAAGAGAAAAGGAAGAAACACCTGTAGCTTCAATAGTTCCTTCAAGGGCACATGCCCAGGGACCTAACTTCCTTCCATTAAGTCCCAATCCCAGTTTTTAATAATGTGCTGCTGAAGCGAGCATTGGTCCCACCTTTTAAAGGTTTCACCACCTCCCAGTACAGTATCACTACAGGTTCGGACCAATCTAACGTATGAATCTTTGGAAGACATTTAAGATCCAGACCATAACAAATAGCATCTCATGCAACACTGAACTTTCCTACTTACTGAGAACTTCCCTTTATTCTTTCAGTTGAGAATTCATTATCAAAAATTGACCCCAAAGAAATTATTAAGCCCCTAAAGCAGAAATTGTAACTAAAAATTGGCATGGTGGTATACGCCTATAATCCTAGCACTCTGGGAGGCTGAGGTGGGAAGGCTATAAATTCTATCCCAGCCTGGCCAATTTAGCAACATAGGGAAGGCCTGTCTAAATAAAAAGAATAAAAGGGCTGGGGATGTAGTTCAGTGAAAAGGCCCTGAGTTCAATCCCCAGTACTGAAAACGAAACAAGGCATAAAATAAAGCAAAAAAAACCCCAAAACAAAACCATGAACTTGTATCTAAGGTGGTTGAATGTTTACAATGTCCTAAAGGCTTTACATGTATTATCTTTATGATCTCAGGGCAGCTATCTGAAGTAAATATTACTACTTCAATTTTACAAATGAAAAAAATTGAATCTTAGAAAAAAATTGAACCTTAGATTAAATATCTGCCCTGAGGTCATACAGCCAGAAAAAAGCCAGAGCAGTGTTTTAAACCCTAGCTTTCTGAGCAAGCATTTACCACTATAGGATATGGGCTTCTCTACAACTTTTCATTATAATTTGAGAAAACAACATGTTAATAACAATGGCGTAAACAACAATAAATGCCCTAATCATTTGGAGAGTAAAAAATATTTTCTCTAAGGAGACAAAGTAAGGGTAACATGAACCTTATGTAGTAAAATTTATGGGTTATGGTTTGAACTGTGATGAAAGAATATCAGTATAAAGAGTGATATTACATAAACATTGAACTCAAAAGATTAACAAAGTAACAGATTAAACCTTGGAATATAAAAGTAAAGAATTCATGAAAATGACAGCATAGAGGACTGTACTTTAGGTGAAGCTGGAATAACAGAAACTACATTGATCTTCCTGCTTAAACAATCCTAAACCAAACAATACACATAAAACAGTGGTTTTCAAAATACTGGATACCAAACAGCAAAAGACAGAGATCCCTAATAGGAAACAGGTAGCCTGTGTGGAGAGCTTGTAGGCCTTGCTG
Source organism: Cuniculus paca (assembly GCA_004365215.1). Lineage (NCBI taxonomy): Eukaryota > Metazoa > Chordata > Mammalia > Rodentia > Cuniculidae > Cuniculus > Cuniculus paca. The sequence continues at coordinate 7,462 of RJWT010009230.1, forward strand.
CAGGAAACAAACTCAGCAGAACCCAGATGATTCATGGAGTTGAGAGAGTGTGGAAAGTCTGGAAGAGAATAAAGAAACTGGCGTTCTCAGAGCAGACTGCCAGTGAGGAGAGGACAACACACAGGGAGAACCCAGAGGTCGATAGAGGGCTGTCCTCTAGTATTCAGTTGAGTACTGAATTTGCAGAGACAATCCGAGGTCACAGAAAGAAGTACTCAGAAGTATCAGTAACAGTGCTTTGAGCTCACACAGGGACAGGAACAGTGCCTGTTTCATCAGCTGAGCCCAGAAACCTCCAGATTCACAGAGCACTGGGGAAATACACAAAATAATTTTGTCTCAGGAATGGGAAATAATTAGCCCCAGAATGAGAACTGTTAAAGTTGCATGTAAGCATTCTCAAAAGCAAGACCCAAAATGAGCTAATTCTTTCCAAGTAACTTAATAGTGTTGAAAAACGAAGCTGAAGATGGGTATCTGGATTCCCATGAGGAATAAAGACCACCAGGAATGAGATCCTCTCTAGCGTTTCCATTTGTGTACATGTCCCTTCAGACAGTGCTTCCTACTCACAGCTTCCTCTGGGGAATTACCCTTGGACCTTGGATGCTGTCTTACCCACAGGTACCCCGGAATTTTGCTGCCTTCCCTACCTTAGCAGCCCAAGGCCAATGACTGACTGTGATAGGGGTACAAAAGCCCTTTCCCTTGCTGCAAGCTGAGACAGTTGTGTGTTGCCATGTGTGTTTTAGAGTCCCTGTGGAATCTGGATAAAGTTAGGCTTTACCTGGAACCATATTGTTGCGCAGTTCCATTTTCCTACCTGACCTGCTTCTCTCACTCTCTTATCAATTTCTCCTGAGATTGCTTTAAAAACAAATCACACTGGGTATGGTGATGCACAGGTGTCTGAAGCAGGAGGATTGCTGCGAGTTCGAGGCCAGCTTGGGCTACAAAGTGAGTTCAAAGTCAGCCTGAACTGCATAGTGAAACCCTGTCTCAAAAAGACAAAACAAACAAACAAAAAACAAATCACATGTAGATGAACCACTGTCTCAAGCTCTACTTCTAGGAAACTTAACCTAAAACACAGAGTATAAGGACTTTTGCATCCAATGTAGATACTCAATAGAAGGAATCCATATTAGCGGAGCAGATGGTGTGACCATCTTGTGGATATAAGTCAGTCTCTTTTTTTTTTCAGCTACACTGTTGCTTACTCAATGGGTTCATGTATAAAGGGTTCATGCCATTAGGAATCTAGGCCATGCTTAGGCTCAGCTACATGGATTTTCTCACATCTAGACTGATCTGACCACTGCTACTGTTAAGTGAGCTGTATCCCAAAAGCACAGGCCAATGCTGAACCTCTCACATTCCCTTGGGGGACTAGCCAACCACCTAGTGGTAGATCAGTTATGTTGAACCTTTCCCATTATTATGTGAACATAAACTTGTCTTCACTGGATTTTTTTTTTCTGAATCTGAATTATTTTTCTCTGCCCACCTTACATCAGTTAGTACCACTGTGCATGGACCATTGCATTCCTAATCACCATCAAGGTATCCTTCACAACAGATCTTCCAATGGAAGAACTCATTTTACCATATATATGTATAGCAAGGAATTTAATTGGCCTCACTATATTTCCTACTATCCAGAAGCAACTGGCTGATATAATGGTGGAATGGTCTGCTGAAGACTCAGATAGAGTACCAGTGGGGAGACAGCAAGTTACAGAACATAGTTAGAACCAGCAATTAATATATGTTGTATTTTCTCTGCTGGTAAGAACCCACTCTCATGATAAGACCCCCAGGCTGGGAACCAAGGTGTAGAGTGGGAAGGGCCCGTCTCATCAGTAATAACCTATTTGCAAGAGTTTAGCTTCTCATCTTTGTAATCTTGGCTCCTCTGGTCTGGAAGTCTTAATTCTCAAGAGCAGAAAGCTTGCATCAGGAATCAAAACAATTGGTTCTATTAAACTGGAGGCTTTCCTACTCAGTGGGGACCGAGAGGACTGTGTCTAGAATCGAATTCCCTGGACCACCTTTTAATACTTGCATGCTGAGTCAGAAAGGTCAGTGTGGAAGAGGGGCATTAACAGCAACCCCCAATGTCAAGATGATTAAGGACCAAAACCCATGAAGAATGAAGGTTTGGGTCACTCCCCTTGGTAAAGAATCCCAATCTGTTAAATTCTGGCTAGAAGGAAGGCAACATGGAATGAGTAGTAGAAGGAGGTGGTATCTATAGCTTTGTGATCAGATACAAAATTTGGGACTGAGTTGCTATATTATACATATTTTAACCTGTCATTACAAGCCTCTTTCACATTTCCCTGCAGTTTTTCATAAAGAGGTTGAGTGGTGGCTGACTTTAATTCAATGATAACCAGATAGGAGGAGACACAACCAGACCTGATGGGTTGCATATCTTTTGGAGATCCTAGGCTTGAGGCATATAAAGTGACATGAGATTTTATGTTCTTTCTTGTTGGGGAGGGGGTAAAAATATCTTTCTTTGTAAAAAAGATATTCTGCATAACATTTTTTGTAGAAGATAGAAGCATGAGGTTGTTTTATGAGAGTTAAGTACAGGCAGAAGGATGAGTGTGGATGCTGAGTAGCAACAAGAGTGGACTGCGCTGATCCAGTGCTGTCTATGCCTCTCCTCCCCTGCTCAGACTTTCTGGGGCATGCCCCCTGCAGGCTGCTCTTTCCAGGCTCTCCTGTCTGTGGTCTTGGGCCTGACCTTCATCAATAGGTGGTATGCTGGGAGGGAAGGTGGTGGGGGAGAAGCCAGGGAGTTTCTTTCTCTTCCTCTCTTCCCTGGTATCATCTTCAGCAGGTGTTGTGTCTCCCCCATCACTATAGCTATTGCAGTACACATTGTCTTCTGAGTGCACGATACACAGAGTATCAGCCTCCACTGTGGCATTCTCATAGATGTATATGATTACCCCCACCCTCCCCATTGCCCTCTTTTCCCCTTCCCCAATACTCTTCCTTTTCTCCAACAGTCTGCCTTCTACTTTCATGTCATCTTTTTTCTAAATTCCACACATGCAAAATTTATATATGTGAAAGTATGTGTATGCTAAGCCTTTGATATATGTCTCTCAGCCATTTCATTTGTTGTATCTGCCATGAAAAAGAATTGGAAGGTGCTATTCATGATGCAATCTACTGACAGTAGTTATCTCTAAGTGGTAGCATTATTGATGACTTTTCTTCATTTGATTGTTTTTTAAAAAGAAGGAAGTTTGCCCCCTCTCACCTCCGTTAATGCTCTTTGATGAATAGTGCAAACTGTCATCTGGTATTTATTTTCAGGAACTCCTAATTGCAGGTAATCAAGCATTTATCTTGCATTTACAACCTCTAGCTGCAGGTACTTTTTTAGCCATCCTCAGTAAAGCAACATAATTGCAGTAGGAACTATAAAAATGAACCTAAGGGAAAGTAAGAGATAAGCATCATTGCTTATTACTTGCACACTGGTGCCTAAATAGAGAGCAGGAAGAGAAAACAGCATCTAAGGGGGGGTGGTCTCTGAAGCACAGAAGCTGTTGGCAAGGAGCTCAGGTAAAATCGCCACAGTGTTTGTGTGTGGCAAAACTGACCCAGCACACCAATTTTAATCAACCTACAGCATTCAGTATTATTTAATTTGTGAATCTCAAAGTCCAAATTAAATATTATTTTTCTTTTCCAAACTATTTTTATTTATTTTAAGGATGAAAGAGTTTCCTTGTCTAGATCAGTCTGACCTACCTTTGGTATTCAGAATATCACAGTTAGAACATATAATACTCTTTAGACTTAGTTATAATCTTAGTGACTATCAAGCACAGCCCATTTCTATGACAGGAAATTGAGACAAGGGGTGTGATTAGGTCAGTAAGTGGCAGAGCTGTATCCACAAACCACTCTTTCAACTCTATCTTTGTGTGAATGCTTCTCAAATGAGCAGTGATTTTTCTTTAAACTACTTATACCCTTGCTCAACAATCTCACCACTGTGTTTCTCTTATGCTCCCACTCGCAATGAAAAACACGTGTTATCATGTTTAATTTCTCAAATCAAAATGTAAAGTCCTAGATTTACTAAAGTGGGGGTCTTTGAGTCAAAAAAACTAAGTTGCTATCTCTTAAAAACTCATCTATTCGGTTTTCCACATTCCATTCTTTTACCATAGGAAAAATCCAGATATACAAAATATAAGATAACCTGGCCATGTCTGTGTCAGTCCTAAACAAATTAGATCATACCTATATGATCAGAGGTTAGAAACATAACTTGAGAGGCCTGTGCTTCAGGGACCCTGTCTTTGTTTCTCTTCATTTTCTCATCCTTTCATAAACATATGACTTACATGTCACTTACCAGGCACTGTGACAGGCTCCAGGGCTGCAGACCCTCATCCATGGAAAGGATTTTGTTAATGCAGAGGTTTTCCAAGTGGGAAGGAAATACTAAAACACCTATTTGTATTAATTTCTATTTATTTTCAGCTTGTATCTTTAATACACTTATGTATGGTTAAAATGAAATCATTTTACAAGGCTTTTAAAAATTTTCCCCCTTTGTTTTTTTGAGACAGGGTCTTGCTACATAGGTCAGACAGGCCTTGAACTATGTAGCACGGTTCCGAGGGCTGGGATTACAGGTATATACCACCACACCTGGCTGCCAGGCTTGTGGAGGAAACACCGGCCTCCGTTCCATTTCTCTTTCTAAGCTAGTACTTAAGCCTTGCTTAATGTGCTTTTTATGATTGTGTTTTTTGTTTCCTTCAGCCTACTTAATGTTTCACCCCAGACTCTTAACTAGTTGTCTAAATAGGTAGTTTTCAAACTTTTCTGTCTCGAGACTGCTTTTCATTCTAACTTATGGAGTATTCCAAGAGTTTTTGATTATGTGGATCATATTTGCTACATTTACTCTACTATGTTTATTTGTTTGTTTGTTTGGTACTGGGAATCGAACTCATGACTTTGCACTTGCCAGGCAGGTGCTTATGTCGCTGAGCTAAATCCCTGGCCCTACTGTATTATGTTTAAAACTGAGAAATTGAAACAATACTTACTGATTTTTTTTTCTTTGAAACAAGGTCTCGCTACATAATCCAGGGTGACCTTGAACTCTTGGTGATGCTCTTGCTTCAGCCTCCTGAGTGCTGGGATTACAGGCATGCACCACCGTGTCTGGCTAACAATACTTATTAATACACGAAAAATACTAAATTTGTTTCATGCCAACATAAATAACATCTTTAATGCAACATAACTCTATTTTCTAAAACAAAGCAAATTTTATAAGAAGAGTGGTATTGTTTTATATATTGTCAAACATCTTTCATGTTGGTCTTTTAGAAGTCAGCTGGATTTTCATATCTACTTCTGCATTTAAATCACATGCCATTTAGCCTCTGGAAAATTCCACTGTTTTCTTGTGAGATTAAAAAAAGGAAAATAATGTGTGGTATCATGACACATATAGTTCTGATCTTGCAAATTCCTGGTGGGGTCTCAGGGATGGCTGTACTTTGTCATTGTCATATGAACCTCATTTAAAGAATCACTGCTCTAAATATATTTAAATATATTGGGTGTCCTAATGATTTAATCTTTTAGAAAAAATTTGATTCTAGATCCTTCTGACTACCTTAATGTGGACCTATTTAGCTATACAATTGGGGCTCAGCAGTGAATCCCAGGAAATCTCCCTTCATTAATATCTAGAGGATTCTCTTAAATTCTGTCCTATGTTGTATACTCTGCCTTTTCTAACCCAAGGCTTCTTTGGTGGAATGTGTCCTGCAGTAGCTTTCCACGAAATGATGCATGGAAATACATTTTTTTAGATCTTATGTGTCTGAAAATGGCTTTATTCTACTCTTGTGGTTGATTGAGAGTTTGACTAAATATATAATAACATTTTCCACCATTATTCTGAATGTATTACTTTCTTGTCTTTTAGTTTCCTGTGCTGCTATTGAGAAGTCAAAAGCCACTGTGGTTCCCAGTATTACCATTTTACACTCAAGGAACTTCTGATACTTCTGTGTGGGTTTTCCACAAGCAGTTCTCCAATTCTCTGTGGACACCAATTAAATGTCCTAATATTTCATTCAATTCTGACGTTAACTATGCAACAAGATTGCCACCCCCATTTCAGTTGTATGTATTGGGTGCCCAGGGAACCCACACTTCTGTCCCATTTGGCTACAAGTCTAAGGTCTCATACCCCCCTTCTTAGGTTGGACACTTGTAATAATGGCTTTTAAGACTCAGGGAAATACTTCACTTACAATTACTGGTTTATTAGAAAGGATATTACAAAGATTACAAATTCATAGCCAGATGAAGAGTACATAGGACAAGATGTGAAAGGCTGTTAAGTGCCAGAGCGTTTATTCCATGGCATGGATGTATTCACAGCCTAAAAGGCTGGGAACTCTGTCATTTAGAATATTTAGTGAGGTTCCATTATGTAGGCATAGCTGGTAAATCATTGTCATTAGTGATTAACTCAACATCCAGACCCTCTTCTCTCTCTCTGGAAGTCATGCCTTGGTTTTTCTGGCAAACACCATCTCCTGAAGCTATCGAAGGCCCTCAGCCAGTGTCATCTGATTCACATACACAAAGACACTGTTACCTTTCTGAAGATTACAAGCATCATAGGAAAACCCCTTTGTTGTGAACCAGGAACTGAGACCAAGTATGTGTGGTAATACAAGGTGTTCATACCATTGAGGAAATTAAAAGAGTTCTTGTAGGCGCTCTGTGCCAAAGTTGGGGATACAAACCAAATGTCTGTTTTTTAGTATATGTTATAAGTACTTTTCCCTTCTTTGTTCCAAGTGTCCTAAAGTTCCATAATAATATACCTTGGTGCGAAACCACTATTTTGGGCTTTTCCTAGGAGTTTTCAGTCTGGAAATGCAAGACTTTCCAAAATTTTTTCTTGAATTTACCCTTTGATCATGTTTTTATTTAAAATTTTCTCTTTTCTCTGAAGCTGTTATGCAGATCTCCTCAACTTTTTTCCATATCTGATTTTATTTTTGTTCTATTTTTGTGTAATCTTCTCAATCATACTTTGCAATTATTATTATTATTATTTTATTTTAAAGAGGATAAAACCAAGGAAAATAAAACAATAAAACCAATCAAAACAAACCAGTGTAAGTGACACAGGACATCAAAACATTACAAAATCAACAATGGTTATCATAATGCCTTTTGTTGTCTTCCAGATAGCTGCAGATACCTTTGGACATAGGAAAAATCAAACAGAGTGGAATAGAATAGAAACAATGAAAACCAAAAAATTAATGCAATAAAGGACTTCAAAACCTGAAAAACTCATTCCTATTTCTTTCTTTTTTAGAATGGTTATCTCTTTTATTTATAATTTTAGACTTCAAAACAAGACAATAGTAAATCCAAAATGGCCTCTATAATATATCTTGCTATCGTTGAGTTAGCTGCTCCTGCCATGAGATTTAACATAATAAAACAAAACAAAACAAAACAGAATGAAGCCCAACCCAACAAAACAATGAAAGTGATGTAGGACTTCAAAACAAGACAATACGGAATCAACAATGGTTACCACCCTCAGCAAGAGACCCCCCCATACCACATATACCAATATGAAATACTATTCTCTCACACTCAGAAATACAGTCTTCTACAGGCTTACCATACTTACATGGCATTTTAGATGTATAACTGGGCCCACAAGCAAATAGATAAAAGGCCTCTTGTGAACCAATCTTAGCTCCTGGATTGCAGAAAAGTAAATTTACTTATTTAAACCACTCAGGCAGTTTTTAATAAAGAACAATAAAGTAAGATATTTTTCCCAAATTTTTTCAGGTTCATGTGTCTGATAAAATTGATAAATCTTCATTTTCCAAACTAGTATAATGAGAGAATAACCTACATCAATTATAATAAAAGATGAATTCATGTGTATGAAGTTAGTTGGGAGGGTCTTGAGAAAATAAAATTTCTACTTTATTTTACCTCTTAAACCAAACAGGTTTTTGGTTGTGTTTAACTTTGCTTTTTAAATAAACGTAAACATTCTAAGAAACAATGAAGGTTAAGAGTAGGTAAACTTGGTAAATTCTGTTTTTAAATGGTATCTGAATTGATATCTTTTTTCTTTCTTTCTAAAATAGTAAACACTATCTGAATGTCACTAATGCTAGGTTTAATGATATATTTTTAAAAATCACATGTTGCATTTTCCCCAAAAATTTGGTATATTAATCTAAAATTATAAATAAAAGAGATAACCATTCTAAAAAAGAAAGAACTAGAAATGAATTTTGCAGGTTTGAGTAAAAGGACTCCACGGGGAGAAGTGCAATGATGGTGATACAGGAACTGATACAGGACCTTCAAATGATATAGGGGAAGTATTATAGCTCCTAACCTCTAGACTGGGTATGCGTATGTCACTGTGGTATGACACTTTTAATTCTTTCAGGAGTATACCAAGAAGGGGAGTAGGTGGGTCAAATGGGATCTCTAGTTTTAGTTTTTTGAGGAATCTCTACACTGAGTTTTTGAGGTCTTCTATGTAGAATATCATGTCGTCCACAAATAATTGGTGCAACAGCAATTGCTGCAGTCTACACTCACACCAGTGGTGGAGAAGGGTTCCTTTTTCTTGACAGCCCCACCAGCATTTGTTATTGACTGATTTCTTGATAGTAACCATTCTTTCTGAGGTGAGATGCAATCTCAATGTTGTTTTAATTTGCATCTCTCAAATGACCAGTGATGTTGAACATTTTTTCATATATTTATTTGCTGTTTGTACTTCTTCATTTCGGATGTGCATTTTTTGATTGGGTCTTTAAATTTGGGTGGGCCCGACTTTTTTTTTTTTTTACTTCTTTATATATTCTAGATACCAGTTTTTTGTCTGAGGAGCAGCTGGCAAAAATTTTTTCCCACATTGTGGGTTGTCCCATCACTCTGTTGGTGGTTTCTTTTGCTGTGCAAAAGCTTTTTAAATTTTATTTTAAGGAGGATAAAACCAAGGAAAATAAAACAATAAAACCAATCAAAACAAATCAGTGTAAGTGACACAGAACTTCTAAACAATACAAAATCAATAATAGTTACCATAATGACTCTTCTTGTTTTCAAAATAGATATCTTCAGACATAGTAAAAAATCAAACAAAACAGAACAGAATAGAACCAATAAAAACAAAACAATGAATTCAATAAAGGACTTCAAAACAAGGCAATAGTAAATTCAAAATGGCTTCCATAACATATCTTGCTATCTTTGAAATAGCTGCCCATGCCATTGAATATAACAAAATCAAACAAAGCAAAAGAGAATAAAACCCAACCCAACAAAACAATGAAAATGATACAGGACCTCAAAACAAGATAATAGGGAATCAACAATGGCTGCCACCTTTAGAAGGAGATCCCCCCTAGATGCTACACTGTGTACCGTTATCCTCAGACCACCAACCCTAGACCTGCAAGGTCAGTGAAACACCAAAACACCACAAGCATCAAATTGCATTTCACCTCAATAGCTATCATCCCAGCCTGTGTTTCTCCAGATCAGCCTGTCATGCAAAAGCTTTTTAATGAGATCCCAGTTGTTGATTCTTTGCAATAGTTCCTATGTATCAAGGTTTTGTTTATAAAGTCTTTGCTTACACCATTGTCTTCAAGTGCTCTACCTATTCTTTCTTCCAGCAGATTTAGTATTTCTGTTTTAAAATTTAGATCTTTGATCCATTTAGATTTTAGTTTAGTGCATGGTGAAAAATATGGGTCTGGTTTTAATCTTTGGTATGTGGAAAGCCAGTTTTTCTAGTACCATTTATTAAAGAGGCTATCTTTCTTCTAGTGGCTATGTTCGACTCCTTTGTTAAAGATAAGGTGGTTGACTATGTTTGGAGTTGTTTCTTCATGTTCTAATCTGTACCATTGAACCGTGTGTCTGTTTTTGACAGTACCATGCTGTTTTTATCACAGTAGCTTTGTAGTATAATTTCAAGTCAGGGATTGGGATGCCTCCTTCCTTGCCTTTGTTGCTCAGGATTGCTTTTGCTATTCTGGATTTCTTCTGGTTCCACATGAATTTTAGGAATGTTTTCTCTAGTTTTGTGAGGTATGCTAATGGTATTTTGATCAGGATTGCATTAAATCTGTATAACAATTTTGGGAGTATGGCCATTTTCACTATTTGGCTCTTCCTACCCAATGACAAAGGATATCTTTCCATTTTCTGATATCCTTGTCAATCTCCTTTTTCAGAGTACTGTAGTTTTCAGTGTAAAGGTCTTTTACTTCCTTTGTTAGATCGATTCCTAAGTATTTTATTTTTCTTGATGATATCATGAAAGGTATTGTTTCCCTAATTTCCCTTTCAGTGAGTTATTTGTGTATAGGAGTGCTATTGATTTTTGAGTGTTGACTTCTATTCTCTTATGCTACTGAATTTGGTTATTAAATCGAGGAGTCTTTTGGTGGAGTTTTTGGGATCTTCTATGTAGACTATCATGCCATTCACAATAATGATAATTTAACTTCTTGCTTTCCTATCTTTATTACTTTTATTTCTTTTTCTTATTTAATTGCTCTGGATAATGTTTCTAGAACTACCTTGAATAAGAATGGTGACAGTGGACATCCTTGTCTTGTTCCTGATTTTATTTTATTTTTTAATTAATTTTTTTTGTGTGTGAGCAGGATATATTTATCAGAGAAAGAAAGCTTCTGTCTGAGAGAGAGACAGAAGGGGTCCTGAGTGGGTTGTCCCTTGTTCCTGATTTTAGAGTGAAAACTTTCAGTTTTTGTCCATTTAGTATGATGTTGGTTGTTGGTTTGTTATAGATGGCTTTTATCAGGTTGATATAAAGACTATCTATTTCAATTTTCCATAGGAGATATATATATATATATATATATTTTGTTTGTTTGTTTGTTTGTTTGTTTACCAGGGATTGAACTCACAACCTCATGCTTACCAAGCAGGCACTTAAACCGCTGAGCTAATTCCCCAGCTTTTTTTTTTATGGCTGTTGGACTTTGCCAGCCGCTTTTTTCTGTATTCATTGAGATGATCAGGCACCCTTCCACCTCCTCCTTCCTTGTTGAGGTCTCTCTTCACTCTCTCTGTGGGCTTCCCTTCTCGCTTCAGGTCCTTGCTGGGTCCAGGGCGCCCACTTCCCGCCTTCTCTTCTTCATGTTACTGTATTGCAGTGTATAGACACCAGATCTTGGAGGGGCTTTTTCTCTGCTATTCATCACTCCACCTTCTTCCCAGAAGTGTCAACATGTATATCCTTAAAGTGGAGTATTATTCAAGGAAGGTATGAAGTACAGATATATGCTACAATATCAACAAACCTGAAAACATTATGCTAAGTGAAAGAAGTCATGTCACATGTAATTCAACTTATATGAAATATCGTTTTTAGCTGCTTTTGCTTTGGGAATCCCTTTTTATCTTTTTTATTTTTTATTTTTATTAATACATGTTTGTAGTATGTAATGGTTATGTTTATCATGGGGAGTTGGGAATACATACTATGTGACATATCTAGAATAAGCAAATCTATAAAGACAAAACAGTGTAGTGGCTGCAGTGAGCTGAAGACTGGAGCGAATAATCAATGCTTAATTGATCTGGAATTTCTTTTTGGAGTGATTAAAATATTTTGGCATTATGTGGTGGTATGGCTGCACAATATTTTGAAGGTATTACAAGCCATTGAATAATATATTTAAAAGTGATTAAAGTGGTGAATTTTATTTTGTGTGAACTTTATGTAAAAATAGCTGAGTTTAGAAGGCCAGTGTAACCTTCATCAAAACAAAGACACTATAGCACAATCTTGGTATTCATTCATTAGTAAATGTTATAGTGAGCACTTTCAATATAGTAGTTAGTGGAACATGTGCTAAGAAGATTAAAGAATGATAGTTGAACCCCAAAAGCTTGAGTCTAAAAAGAGAAGTGGATTATTAAATGATTAAAATACACGTGATAAGTGTTTTGACAGAACTGAGTGAAATTCGATCTAAAACTGTAGAAAGAGAAAACAACTTTGTGAACCTCCTTTTAGATGGGACGTTTGACCTTGAATTTGAAGAACAGATTGCCAAGTAGAGGAGATGAGCAGACCAGCTGTGTAAAGATCATGTGCAAGGTCAAATACGCAAAAATGAACCATATTCCAAAAGCAAGTTTTCCAGTCACAGTGCGTGTCTTGGGCACTTGTAAAGCCAGATTTACCCAGTCACAACCAAACCAAATGTAAAGCCAGGAGATGTTGATAGACTCCAGAATAGAAGAAGGGATTTTAGCCTCATCAGCTTTTATAAAGTTCCCTTGAGCTATGTAAGGCTAAACTAAGATATCCATGTCACAGACTGCAGGCAGCGTACTGCTGCCTAGGGTAAGAACAGAACAATATAATTGGAAATAGAGCTTACACTCAATAAAGGGCAGTAGCCACAAAACAGTCATTTGCATGACTTTATCTTTTTAATATTATAGCTTTAGAATATTTTATTTATTTTTTATTTTAAAGAGAATAGAATAAAACAAAACAGAACAGAACAGAGTCAAATACAACATAGCATCTCAGAACAGAACACTGCAAGCAATACAGGTCCTCAAAACATAACAACTGGAGATCAACAATGGCTACCCCAGTGTCTCCTGCCTTCCTCAAAATGGTTGTTCATACATAGAATATTTTATTGTTGATCCCAGCTTTAGAGGTTAACGCTGCAGGATCTGGGATCCAGAGTCTGAGGGGACCTTGGTCATTTTTCAGCCATCATCACTGTAAGGCTGTGGCTGATCACTTTCCCCAGTGCTGGTCCCATTGTTACAGGCAGCTGAGTTAGGTAGAAATATTATAGGCAGTCAGACAGGACTGGGGCCTCAAGAGAGTCAGTACAAAAGATGGAAACACATTACAACTGTGGCCAGAGGTGTGTCTGTTGGTGGCCTGGCCTCAAGATAAAGATGGGATGACCAGGTCTACATGCTTCCCCAAGGGATAAGTGGTAATACCTGGTCCATTGAAGTCTGTGTAGATGTCAGTTACCTCAGTGGGAGAACAAGACCATCATACCCATTTCTTCCCGAAAAGTTCTTTGTTCTTTCCATGTGCACTTGCTACATGACTTGCTTTTTCACTGGATCAAGATTACCTAAGTGACTATACTTATAATTTTAGTGATCATAGCTTTAACCCATGTTGTACCCACCTTGTGATTTTGTTCTATAAAAGTCCATCCTGAAAGTGGGCTCATTGGCAACCCATTCAGGACCCCTCCCGTCTCACTCAGGAGCTGTGTATCTCAATGAATACTTTGTACTCTTAACCTCCATTCTTACTTAGAATTCATTCTTCAGTTTGGGGGAACATGAACTTGGCATATGGGATGTTTAGAGGTTGGGAGCTATAATACTTCCCCTATATCATTTGAAGGCCCTGTATCAGTTCCTGTATCACCATCATTGCACTTCTCCCCGTGGAGTCCTTTTACTCAAACCTGCAAAATTCATTTCTAGTTCTTTCTTTTTTAGAATGGTTATCTCTTTTATAATTTTAGATGTGCCCTATTAATACACCAAATTTTTGGGAAAAATGCAACATGTGATTTTTAAAAAGATATCATTAAACCTGGCATTAGTGATATTTAAATAGTGTTTATTGATTATTTTAGAAAGAAAAATGATATCAATTCAGATATCATTTAAAAACAAAATTTACCAAGTTCACCTTCTCTTAACCTTCATTGTTTCTTAGAATGTTTACGTTTATTTAAAAAGCAAAGTTAAACACAACCAAAAACCTGTTTGGGTTAAGAGGTAAAATAAAGTAGAAATTTTATTTTCTCAAGACCCTCCCAACTAACTTCATACACATGAATTCATCTTTTATTATAATTGATGTAGGTTATTCTCTCATTATACTAGTTTGGAAATTGAAGCTTTATCGATTTTATCAGACACATGAACCTGAAAAAATTTGGGAAAAATATCTTACTTTATTGTTCTTTATTAAAAACTGCCTGAGTGGTTTAAATAAGTAAATTTACTTTTCTGCAATCCAGGAGCTAAGATTGGTTCACAAGAGGCCTTTTATCTATTTGCTTGTGAGCCCAGTTATACATCTGTAATGCCATGTAAGTATGGTAAGCCGGTGAATGACTACATTTCTGAGTGCGAGAGAATAGTATTTCTTATTGGAATACCTATAATTCCAATTTGGGAAGCATAGGTCAACCCAACGTGAAATATTCACTAACGAACATCTTTCTTAAGGTGCTTACACCTCCTGAAGGTGTCTCCTTTGACCGAGCATTAACATCAGCTGTGTCCATGGTGTCGACCAACGCAGAGTAAAATGTTTCATATTACAACAGACACAGGACTTCACCAAGACAATGAACGTGATCTGATCAATATTAGAAAGCCCCTAAGAAATAAGGATTTGTCTGGTTACAAATGAAGAAAAGAAAATTAACAAAGATAATGTCAAAATGGAGACTTCAATGGTTAATGATTGGAAATGCAAAGGGTTAGGAAAAGTGGAGAAGTGCTTGATCATTTTGCAAAATTTCTTCCTTTAAAATCTTGCTGTGCGCTATTTGCAGACTGCTGGGGAAAAGAACAAGGCCTCACCAAAAAGCAAGCCCCCTCTGTGAACCAGCGCCCATGTGCAGGCTGCTGCCAGCAAGGGGACAGCCAGACCCCAGCCCCTTCCAGTGCATGGGCTGGCAAACAAAAAATGCCAAATTGCCCCACCCCCTTAAGTGACTGGCTGATCTGGCTAAACACAGGCTGTGATGATAGCTATTGAGGTGAAATGCAATTTGATGCTTGGGATGTTTTGGTGTTTCACTGACCTTGCAGATCTAGGATCAGTGGTCTGATCATCTGTCTGTTCCACAGATAGCGGTATGCAGTGTGGCATCTAGAGGGATCTCCTTCTGAGTGTGGTGGCAATTGTTGATTCTCTATTGTCTTGTTTTGAGGTTCTGCATCATTTTCATTGTTTTGTTGGGTTGGATTTTATTCTCTTTTATTTTGTTTGATTATGTTATATCTGATGGTGTGAGCAGCTGTCTCAAAGATAGCAAGATAAAAACAAAAAAATAACAGCATCAAAAAAAGCAAAGATAGCAAGATATATTATGGTAGCCATTTTGGATTTACCATTGTCTTGTTTTGAAGTCCTTTATTGCATTCATTGTTTTGTTTTTATTGTTTCTATTCTATTCTGTTGTGTTTGATTTTTACTATGTCTGAAGGGATCTGCAGCTATTTTGAAGACAACAAAAGACATTATGGTAACTATTGTTGATTTCATAATGTTTTGAAGTCCTGTGTCACTTACACTGGTTTGTTTTGGTTTTATTCTGTTTTATTTTCCTTGGTTTTACCCTCTTTAAAATAAAATAAAACAAAATGAAACAAAATAAAATCTTTCTCTGAAGGTCAAGTGAGAGACAACAATGCCACATTTTGCTATCTTAACAAATTTTTCCTTCAGAAAGCAGTACCCCCCATAAACCTTGATTTATTTTCTTGTCCTATGAATTAGTCCATAGTAGTTGTACTTATAATAAAAGTATAGTTAAATATGCAACAAAATGTCATAATTTTTAGTTCTTTTTAAAGATAAAACCTTAATTCATACTCTTTCTTATTTCTAGTACTTATTATAAAATGTTGCTTCTCATCTAAGTGGATTCATTTTAAGTGACCTTTTTCCAGGACCTATTATCCTCAAATAGGCTTTTTCCAAGACTAATTCTACTCTGTAAGAGCTTTTCTAAACCTTGATTGTACTTCATAAGTAATTTTAGGGTCCACTAAGCAAGAAAATACTTAGGTATGTTGTATATTTGGTTTATGGAGTTTATAAACCTGGCTTCAGACTCACTAACCCAGCTCTTTCATGGAGTTAAACATGGGGGAAATTTAAGGAGCAAAGTAGTTTCTCAGAGGAATCAAATTTCCCTTTCCTTTTCTCAGTGCAACATGTTAGAGACCAGTTTTCTGTGAGAGGTGAGTGTACAGCATTAAGCACTAATCAGGTTAATCAGATTAACCATTCATCAGGGATGTCTATCCCTGACCTAAGACTGATGAGGTTGCATGGCAGGGAGAGAGAGAAGTATAGGAAGCCACAGCCTCACACATAGCCAAAGGTATCTACCCTGTCTAAGTGGACAGGAACAAAACCAAAGCGAAAAGGTACCTGGTAAAGCTACCTGTCCCTGAAGTTTGAGAAAATGCATTGGGTTAGATTTAGATCCCAGTTGGGAAATGTGATGTTTATGAAGTTAACCTATCTATGCATTGATTTCCTAAGATCTAATATAGTGACCACAGCACCTAAGGGGTTGCTATAAGGATTAGTGGGATTAAAGATATGAAAGAATTTTAGCATGACACAATGACTGTGAGGTATTTGTACTGTTTAAAATGAGTCAGATTAGGGCTGAAGTCATAGTTCAGTGCTTAACATGTGTGACTGAGGGCCTAGATTCATCTTCAGCACCAAAAATATATGTATATACATATTAGGTAGAAGGCAAAGGGATTCCTCCTTTGGTTGATACATGAGTCATTCATATAATATGCATGAGCAAAAGAGATATAATGGGAAGTTCCTTCTGTCAAGAAGGAAGATGGATCAGCCAGAGGGATACAGATGCAAGCCATACAATATAAAGACAACAGAAACCAGCAGTTATGTTTAGCGGGAGTATAGGCATGCAGGAGAAAAGCATGTTGTCTATCAGTCATAAAATCCCAGAGCATTCTTGAGGAGGATTAAGTGTTGAGCTGCAAAGATGAGCCACAGCCAGTTATGGACAGATTGAAATCTAGGTCTTTGGTCTGGAACTTAATCATGAAAGAACAGTTCATCACGCCTTCAGTGAAAAACTTCACCATTAGAGGATGTGTGGTTGGCAAACGATGTGTTGGACTTTGTTCCTTCACCCAGGGTTCTTGAGGAGAACAGAATTGTGAGCTCATTGGAAATGAAAAAAAGTACATATCACAGGTGCAATGTAAATGACCTTAACATTCTGAGTACATAGGTTGTAGTAAGGATAGAGGCAAGCTGAGACCACATGTTCAGGGATAGCCTCAACCCAGCTTCCAAGCTGCTGAGTGAAAATGCTAGATCTTCTGGTTTTGTTGAAAGAAATCAGACATCTAGATTTTTCTATAAATTTTTTTGTCCATTTGTGTAAATTCTCAACTTACTTTTAAAAATTGTCAAACTTCATGACATAAATAATATATCTTCAACTCTTTTGTGATCTCTGAAAACACAGTATTCGATAGAAAATTTATTTTATATATATATATTTTTGGTATTTTTGACACAAGGTCTTCTTATGCAGTTCAGCTGGCCTTAAGCTCACTTTGTAGTCCAGGCTGGTCTTGAACTTGCAATGATCCTTCTGCCTCAGCCTCCCTAGTGCTGGATTACAGGCATGTGCCAACATGCCTGAGTTCAATAGAAAATTTAGAAAGCTTTGAGAATGGGGAAGGTGTTATGATTTATTTTATTTTATTTATTTATTTTTTATTTTGAAGAGAATAAAACAAATACAAAATAAAACAACGTTCAATCAAAACAAAGCAAAAAATGTCATACAAGACTTCAAGACAAAACAAAAATAGACCAACAATGATTACCATGTTGCCCCTTGCTCTTTTCAAAATAACTTCCCATACTATAAGGAATAATAAGATCAAACACAACAGAACAGAATAAAACCAATCAATATAAAGCAATGAAAGCAATACAGGACTTCAAAACAAGGCAGTTGAAATACTACAGTGG
>RJWT010009231.1:0-25349 GCA_004365215.1 Cuniculus paca
GCACGAGTTAAAGGACTGTGACCAAGCACGCTAGCACATCAGGAGTCTTTAACCCTCGGTCACGACACCGTGCCCCGTCTTGCTGGAAGGGACCCAGGGGACAAAGGCGCAAGGCTGGCTGGAGTCCACCCTCACCACCCCGGCCAGGTTAACCTCTCCCCACTCGCACGTGCCCAGGCCAGAGCTGCTGCGGTTTCCAGGAAGACACGTCCTTCCCCTCAGGTGGGAAGACGCACTCCTGCGGTGCTCAGGATCCGAGCCTAAAGGGCTTTCTCCCCTGCTCTCTTTTTTTTCATAATTCGGGCTTTGAGAAGTTGGAGTTAAAGTAAGGCAAATAAAAAGACAAAAAGAGAACTGGTAGCAGGATTCGTGCCATGGACCCCAAGTGTTGCTGTGCAGCTGATGTCCCCCCTGCCCCAGCCCCTTGCAGGGGCCGGGACGCCCTCAGTGTGCAGCATGTGGTCTGTGAAGGCCCTGAGAGTCAGGGCCCAGGGGTCAGCCAGTCACCTCTGCCCCTTGGGGACGGCCGTGAATGATGCCTTCGTCCCTCAGACATTTATCTTTCTCCACTGACGGACACTCTGGGCATCCCTGCTTTTCAGATCCAAATTCTCCTCGTACTTGGTGGGGGCTCCGAGGCAACACTGCAGCACCAGACAAGTTAGGGTGCCACCTGTCACCCATCAAGACCGTGATGAAGCTGCCAGGAACACGACTGGAGCAGGGTGGCTCCAAGGACCACAGCGAACTGTGGAGGACTGACCGGGGCCCAGCCTGACAGTGAGGGGAGCTTGGTGAGGCAGTGGCAGGGTCCATGTCCCTACCCAGCTGCTCCTTCACAGACCCGGGGAGCTGGCCGTGAGTGGGCCCTGCGTCATGCGAGTGGCCTGCTGCAGGGTCCTGGCGTTTCCTGCGCACAGGTTTCCCGGGAACAGGACCTGGGCAGGCCAGCCCCAGGCTGCCTGTGCTTTGCAGTATCTCACAGAACTCAAAGTGCCTTCAAGTTAATTTTTATCTTATTTGGAAGGTGGGACATTTGGATCTGACCCACCGAACACTGTGGGGTACTAGGCCTGATGCAAATTAGAGGGTTCTGGGAACAATTAAGTCAACAAAGCTTTATTTTCTCCCCTTGTTGAGATGAATATGCACATAGTCAAGGCCCCTAAAAGTCCTGCATGCGAAACTTGAATGAGGGCCACTGCTTGACAAAGGGGCTGCTGAGAAGCCCTTTGTTCCCCTCAACACGTTTCTAAGACCAGTGGCCCAGGTGTTCCAAGGCACCAGTCCAACAAACGCTGGGATCCCCTGAGAGACACTCTTCCAAACCTCCGGGTCGGGAGATGCGCCCGCCCCCGGCCCAGCAGGCCATCCCTCACGTGCTAACGTGTGTGGGCAAAGTGAACAGAGCCCACAGCTGCAGTCGCATTTTGGTGGCATTCACTGCACTTCCGTTATTGGGAGCCAGCATGCATTTTGCCTCCAATTCAACTGGAGAATGTAAGGTCTAGTGAGCTGAGTGGATATCTCCAAGACTCTTCTCAGGGGTCACACTGAGGGGTACACAGTGCACCCCTTCAAGCTCCAGGCATCAGTGTGCATCAAAGGCCGTGCAGCCCATGTCTCCACGCCTGTGGTCAAGGGAAAGGAGCCCTCTGGGCCTCAGCTGGCTGTCTGCTTTTAGTGACTTCTACCCATTACACTGTCCTTTAGAACTCCTTGCAGAGCTGAAACGGGCATCAATGGTAGGTCTCGTCGTGGGCGTATACATTTGTTTATTTAAGAAAAAACTCAGCTCTTACATTCTTTTTATTTGTTCATGTCAAGGAAATTCCTATTGTACTCATTAATGATACACAGTATTTGAGGACAGTGAACTATTTTACATGGGAGGTAATGTGAGAGGAGAAATAAAAGCAAACCATAATTTTCTTTGAAATAGGAACAACTCATTATTTAGTCATGTTTGAAACGTTCAGACGGATTGATTATATTTTCAGATTCCACCTGAAGGATGTAACTTAACACACATCACGGGGCTCATAAATTTCCAGACTTGAAGCTTCTGGATGGGAACACTTTCATATATTTTTGTTGTGAGGATTTGTTTAAAAATAATCGTTCAACACGTGTACAATGAACCCATCACATTTTCACTCTGATTTTTTTGTCTCTACTTTAGCATATAATGTATGCTTATTAAGAGCCACATTTTTACATTCTCCTGTCTGATTTGCATTAAAATGTGGTCATTACATAAAGGATGGGGGCAATGCCCAGGGAAATCCTGAGATTGGGCAGGAATGTGAGTGTGAGAAAGTGTCGCGTTCTTGTCTGTGTTTGCAGTGAACAGGCCTGCACCAGTGCCCATCTGCTCAGAGGAGACTGACACATGGATTGCTTGACTTTCTTCATGTATGGTGTTGCAATAGGATCAGGCTGGAAAAATATTCAACCTAGGCATATTCTTGTATTCTTGATAAAATTGTAATTGTCTAACAGTCTCTTTTCTGTGCAATTGATTTAAATTTTAACTTCATATTAAATTATTTGGTGATTGAGGGTCCTTAAGAATGTTAAAATAAATTCAGTCACAGATATTCATTTTTTAGCTCCTCATATGATCTTGGGGTTAGAGTTGAAAACACACACATGCCTATGCATGTGCACACTCAGGTACACAAACACGCATGCGCATATCTAGTTGCATACATGCTCACTAGCACAACAGCTTTGCTTTTTATTACTTGGCATCCTAGTCTTAGCAAATCAGAGGAAGGAATTCCTCACCATACAAACAATTCACTTTATCCTGAGTCTGTAATATGAAAAAATCTAGTTATTTATAACAAGGATTATATTTTTCTGCATCCAAAGTGTATACTATCAACTGCTTCACTAAACAAAACAATGGTATTAGAATCACAGCGATCAGAAAATCATTTCCCTTAAAAACTCTGGTGCCTAAGGATTGACAAACATGGGCTTTGGAGCTCCATTTCTTGGGGACACCTCTGCTCCTCTAGTGCCAGCAATGGAGCTGGGCTGCTGAAGTGCAGAATCTGCGCAGTCTCCACCTTCCTGCGGATGGGGGATACGAAGTAGGCTATTCGGATATAAATCCTTGTAGTTTTGGGAGATGGTCAGACAGGTTTACTTCAGTTGGGAGGAGCACACTTCCAGGAGTCACAGAGTACAGACAGTGCCTTGATCCTTTGCTGAAAGGAGTCAGATTCTGCCCAAGACCCAGCAGTCCCACAGACGGATAGGAGTGACACAAGCCAGAGGGCTTTTGGGAGGAAATCATCTCAAAAGAAGCAGGCTTCAGCACCAGGGCTGATGTAGCACTGAGAACTCTTAGATTATTGCTTTGCCCGTTCTTTGGGTGTTGGTGGATGCTCCAAGTCCAACAGACAAAGCTAAGTGACCAGAAACAATAGTCACCTACATTGTGAAAACACTTGTGCAAGTAGTGCACCAGAAGACAGGGCTGGGGAGCAGCACTCGCCCTCATCTGCTGCAAGACCTCCCAGGGCCAGCTCGCCTTGGGGCCAGCTCACGTTGCCCCCCTCACCTGTGCCTCGCCTCCTCCTGAGGACCTGTCCTTGCTGCTCCACCCCCACCCCTTCACTGGCCAGCTCTGGCCTGCAGGCAGGAGGAACTCAGTAGTTCACACACTAAAGACCTAGATAGAAACAGGCCGTTGGGTAAGTGAGTCAGCACAGAGGAGCCTGGCAGAGCCGAAGTTCAGGGATTTAGGTCTGGAGGAGAAGTGAAGAGGAAGGCGTGATGCAGCTGTGCTGCAGTCCAGAGGCTCCACCTGGGAGTAAGTACTTTCTTTCAGGTGCCAAACAGTCACAGACAGATAGAATCACTTGCACCAAAGGCTAAAGAATTCAAGCCTGCTCCAAGGTGGTCTCCAAATACACCAGGAGCTCAAAGCAGTGACACAGACTGCAGGGCGACAGGGAATTTGGGAAGAGGGCATTCTCTGCTTCGGTAGAGGAAATAGGCTAGGACCATGGAGGGAGGCCCGAGAGCTCCAAGGAATCCATGTGGCCCTGAGACACCTGCATGCCTCAGCTTCACCAGCAGCCAGGGCTGCACGGGGTGGTCGGACTGCAGGCAAAAGGCTGGCTCTGCCAGGACACCACAGCCCTGGTCTCTGAGAGCCCACACGGCTCCTCACAGCCCTGAGAGCCCAGCAGCAGGTGGTGGCACAGTGACAGCACCGGAGCAGGAGCCTCAAGTCAAGTACTCTGGTGGGAGCAAGGGATGACAGATAAAAGCACTCAGGAATCTGATAGACGAGTGCTGAAAGTTGTATAATATATCGACTGCAATGTTATTGCGAAGCTGCTGAGTCCATCCACCTGTCCATCATCGATCCAGCCGTCCAACAGCCATCTGTCCGTGCATGCATGTGCCCACCCATTCTATCACACACACACATGCACATGTGCACGCATGCACACATGCACATGCGTGAGCGCGCACACGCACACACACACACACACACACGCTTCAGGGAAGATGCAGTGGATTTTCCAGGAACGATTTCCTGGTCCTGTGGACGCCCCACCCCTGAATTTCCAGCAAGGCCTCCTCCGTTCTTCAGCTTCTGGGACGACCTCTCTGCCTGTTATGCTACCTCCAGTGCTCAGAAGAGAACACCAGCAGCTCTCACACTCAGGACACACCTGTGGGCTTGGGCTGCTGCGGGCTTCCCCGCTGTTGCTCACTGCCAGGGCTCCTGTGGAAAGACCCAGGCTGCAGAGGATGTGAGTCGTCCTCAGCCTTTCCTTCTCCCCTGCTTCTTTCCTCCGCCTCCAAGAGCACATGCCACCATGCCACCCACCTTAGACACAAAGACGCAGAGGTGTCGGGTGGAGCCCTTTCCCAATCACAGGTCACGGGCTGCCGGCCTCACGAGGTGGAGCTCTCTGAAATCAGTGTTTTGTTTGCCACCCCATCTTTGCTGCCATTTTCCTCTCTCTCCTTGGCCTCCACCCTGGTCTCATCATGGATCTCTCAGACCTGCCTCGGTAAGTCGAGGGGCGGCTTCTGCACCCACAGGCGGCACTGGACAGAGCTGGCTGCCACTCCCAGAGGCACCTCCCCCATGCCCTGTTGACTCAGCCTCCGAGCTCCTCTGCAACCCAGTGCTGCTCCCCTAGCTTTCCCTCTGCTGGTTCCTTTTGCTACGCTGGGGCCCGAGGAGCCCATCTGTGCACCTTCTCCTTCTGTGCCCTCCCTTCCCAGGTAGCCTTCTCAGATCACATCTGTACTCTGCCGAATCGCAGACTCCTGAGAGCTGGGACTCCCAGGAAACTCAGCTGTGTAGGCTGCTGCCTGTTTGGCCTCTCTGGCCACGCAGGAACCACCCCCAAGTCCAGCTCCTGCCCTCTCCAGTCCTCGTAGCCTACAGCCTCCGGCGCCCTGCAGCGTAACTCCCTCCTCCCTGATCCAGTTGAGCAGCCTGTGCCGGGAGCCAGTTCTGCTCCTCTTGTTCCCCGGAACATGAAACCAACCCACCAGCTGCTTCTGCTCATGGTGTTCAGAGGACATAAATGCTGATGACCTCCGGCCCCCACCAGGGCCTCACCTCTTTCCCGAATCAACCCAATGGCTTCTCCCTGTCCCCTTGTGAGTGACATCATGTCCAGTGGATTTTATCTACTCAGAACCACTCCCTTTTTATCTTTCCAACATGTCAGGCATTGACAAGCACCCCTGAGGGAGAAACCTCTGCCTCCTGTCAGCATCTCACTCTACCATGGCTTCCTTTCCTCGTCTTCCTCACACCAGCCACTCATGCCCGTGTCCAAGCCTTACAGCGCTGTTCCTACTGCCTGGATGGCTCTCGCCAGGGGTCCGCGGAGGCCTCCTTCCCACCGCATGTCTTCCAGGACGCCACCCTCAGAATCTCACAGGTTCCCCATGCCGTGCAATCTGTTACCACCTCCCAGTGGCCCTGCCAGTGCATACCCACTCTCAGGGTGCTGCCCTGCACTTATCTCAAGGTGATGATTTCTCTCTCATTCTTTCTTCTTCCCTCCCAAGGAGGCAAATTCCAAGGGGGCAGGAAATTTGCCTCTTTGGTCTGTGTTTCTACTCCCAGCATGGAAAGTGGGGTATGACTTGCAGTTATATTCAATACACACACATTACTTGAGTGACCCCTCCACATTTCGGTGTAGGACATTTTCAAACCCTGAAGTCTACATTGAAATAACACCACTGTCTACTGCATCTTCATATAATGATTTTATCCGCTTCTGTATTCAGATTTCGCACATTAGAACGTTCAGTATGCGTTCGTGAGCTCTCTGTGTTTATATGCACATTTCGCCCACTAGACTATAAACTGTATAGGAGTACAGCCTCTCTTTCTAAAATCAGTTACTGCATCAAGGAAAGAGACTGTAAAGTATGGAACCAGCGGGTTTCAAACTGATACTCTGAACCAAACTGTTTTAAGATCCAAAGGCTCCTTCTAAATTAAAATTTATGTATGTTATTACATAATTGATGTGTAGTTATTAACACACAGAGTCCTTAAAAAGTCAGACAAGGAACTAGACATCCTGATATTAGCATATCTGAGCAAAACTAAGCCCAGTATATGTAAATGACCTGCCCAAGGTCAGACAACTGATAAGTAAAAGACCTGCTATATAATCCAAGGTCTTCCTAATTTTCATACTTATGATTTAATATTTGTTAAATTATGTTATAATTAATCATTATTAAAATTAAATTATGTTGAAAGGAAATACAATGGTGGGGGCTATGATTTATTAGAATATTCGTTCAATTATGTCAGACAATAAAGTCTAAACCATAAAAGGTTTCTTAATGTTCACTGAAGTTACATCCCAAGATGTTTTTAAATCTTCAAATTTGTAATTGCCAAAAACCTCATAGTTTTCTCCATAAAATTATAAAACATTAATTAAAAATTCAGTGACTTGTCTAGACTTTTCGCTATAAACATAGAAATACAGCCAATTTAAAAAGCTGTTGAAATGAATCCTGTTTTTTAACTTTCACTTAATTTTACCTTCCTATACTTGAGCTGATTTTGATCTGCCTTGATGTATTTTTGCATTAATAACAACAGATGACAAACACATTAATGGTATTAAGTAAACTTGCCACCAACTTTCATATTATATTCTGTGTCTTAGCCACTTTTCTTATTACTGCAACACAATACCTGATACCTGGAACTCAAAAGGGGAGAATTCTACTTTGATTTATGGTTTTAATTCATGGTTTTCTTGCTCTAAGGTAGAAACAGCATGGCAGAGAAAAACATACTCAACCCGTGATCTCCAGGCAGCAGAAGGAGAAGCGAGGAACTGGGAATACAAATGTGCTTTTTGGGGCTATGGCCTAATGACCCTCCTAACCCGGGCCCCATTTGCTAACAGCACATTCAGCTATCAAACCCATGAATGGGCGAATCCACTGAGGAGTGTAGTACCCCATGACCCAATCGCCTCCCACACATGTGAGACATTGGGAGGATATTTTAGATCAAAGGCATAACATTTGTCCTTTGGCTTCCCAAAGACTCATGTCCATCTCATCATGAAAAAGAAAATTAGCCCATTTCTAAGAATTGCCAAAAATCTTAACAGTCCTAGCATTGATGAAAGGTTCAAGTCTAAAGTTTTCTCTGAGATTCAAGGCAAACTCTTACATAGGAGCACCTGTAAAAATCAAAATAAAGTCAAACACTAGTGACATACAATGTTACAGGGTAAATGTCCCCATTCCAAAAGGGAGAAAGGTGAGGTATGAAGAGTTAGACAAAAATAAGACTGAAACCTGAGGGAGAAAATGTTGAATCCTGTTGTTCTATGTCCAGCTTCTGAGACAGTCGTGGCAAGATGTGAGCTCCAAAGGGCTGGGTGCTCCACCCACTGGGGCCTTGCTGGTAGCGGCCACATGTGCTCTATGTTGGTGTGGCTTTACTTACTGTGTGCAGCAGGTGGTCCATGTCCTTGCAATCTCTATATTGCTGGGGTCTCCACTGCACTTTCAGCTTCATTCTCACAGCTTCATGCACTGCCTTCACAGGGCACAATGCCCGGACTCTCAAGCCTTCCTCTGAAATCTTGGTGGAGTCTTCCCTGATCCCACATCTCTTTCATTCTGCATGCCTGTCAATCTAGCACCACACAGATGATGCCAAGGACTGCCACCAGCTCAAGCAGTTGTCAGGCCCCTGTATCACAGGTGTATGGGCTTCCAAGTACCTGGATTTCTGAGTTCTGAGAAACTTTTCCCTCTGTGGCCCTGAGTGAATACGTTGCCCTGGAGCTCTCTTTTCAAATTAAAGTTTTCTAGTATTACACCCTTGATCTTTTAAAGGGTAGGGTCTTGCTGATTCCTGTGATGTCTTCAAGCCATCTTTTCTACTCTCCTGCTGCAAAATACTTAGCTTCTATTTAAGGATAACCTTTTCAGGAACCATACATTCCTTTGCTCCAACATTGGAGATGTTTGTTTTTGGGCAAAACTAGAAACTTCAAATTATGTAACTTTGTAAGCATTCCATACCCTGAATGTTGGACTACTTGAAATTTTCTTTACAGATTAAGTAATCCACCAATCTTAATTTCAGTCTCTTGTGAACTATCAAGGTATGGAGAAAATGTAGACAGGTTTCTAGCTAGCATGTAAAACACATGTGTTAGAGTCCAAAAGCCAATGGAGTTTTGCATCCGAACTGGAACCTTTTGAACCTGACCTTTACTGTCTGCATTTCTATCAGCATTTTGTCTTTCTAAGCTCTGACCAGAATTTTCCATCAAGTTCAGTTTACAACATTCTAGATCTACTATAGCTGGCAAGTCCAAACCTTTTAAACTCCTGCAAACCATTTCCAAGAGCTTTTGAACCACATGACCTAGTAAACTCACAGCAGCAGCCATAACCTGCTGCCAGTATCTATCTGAGCTGAATTACTTGTTACTGAGACACAATACCAAGAGGTTTATTGTGGCTCAGGATGTCAGTTTATGGTCAGTAGATGCAAAGGCAGTAATATGATGGCAGAGGGTTATGGTAGAGAAAAAGCAGAGATAGAAAACTGTAGCCAAGGACAAGAATACATAATTCCAGGTCACAGTCCAGTTAGCCACCTCCAACAGGCCCCACCTAACAGCACATTCAGCTACTAGATTCACCAATGAATGAGTTATTGATGAGTAGAACACTGTTATCATCCAGTCACCTTCTACACATAGGATAATTTGAGGGGACATTTTACATACAACCTGTAACATTCTATTATTCGTTGACCTTCAGTGCTCTACTAGGCATAAAATGCTTGCTTAGACTATTTCATTTCCAACAACACAGCTAGCATCCAGCTTCCACTATACAGATTCTCAGAGTTGTAGCTGTCTCATTGTGTCTTGGGAGAAAGAACAGCCTTCTGTTTAGGGTTAACCTGTTGGACTTTTCTGAACCAAGGATTGAGTTTTAACTGCACCCGAATATTATACAGTACAGTAATGCAGCTATGCATTCTGAGTAGACATCAACTGTGCATTTCAGTGTGACACGGAGGTTTATAAGCTTCTGCTTCTTCTCACTATGAGGGGAAGGAGCCCCTTGTTACCAGAGTTCAGATGCTGTGAAAACAGTTTGAGACTCAGAACCACAAGTCTGATTTTACACGGGAGCTCCATAAATCCCCTCATAGAGCAGGGCAATTGTTTTCATTTGAAAGGAAAGGGTCATGCTGTACTTGGGTTGCTGACACTAAAATGATGACACACATATTTGCTGGAGAAATTAGTCAAAGAGTACACTCGCCCACACTGGCCTGGGCATTCACTCATCAGAAGGAACCACAAGAATCATCTGTATTTTCTGTTCAAGTCTGTGCAGGTATAAGATTCTGTGCATTGTTACCATTACTATATATTTGCATATTCTCTCTCCAAATGCCGCTAGGCTCTTTCCTCGTCTGAGCCTCCGGGGGTGTGGAAGGTCATTGTTTGAGGTCAAGCATCTGCAAAACCCAGGTTAAAATGTGTTCCGTAGTGATGGGCCATGGCAAAAGTTACTGAGTACTGTGCAGCCATCTGAAGCCTCAGCCAAAATAGATGGGTTTATTCATGATAGGACCACACATGCCAAGCAGCCACAGGCATATTTTATAAACATCAAACATTGACTGCAAACACCTATGTCCTACCAAAATTTATGCAAGGCATGCACCAAATATTAGCCTCTTCCTCCCTCCCTCCCTTACTTTTCCCTTCCCTTCCCTTCCCTTCCCTTCCCTTCCCTTTCCTTTCCTTTCCTTTCCTTTCTTCCTTCTTTCCTTCTTTAAATAGCTAATGACTTTCTAAGTAGCTGACAGGTTTTTTAGTAAATCTCTAAATCTATGCACACACAACCTTTTTAAGAAACAGCACCTGGCTCCATTCTGTAAGGTTTTAGAAAGATGGAGGGAGGTAACTATTCTAGTCCTCAAATTCATACTTCTGGTGCTTTCCAAATCTTCACTTTGGCATTTTTTTAAGCTCTGATTTTCATTGTTTTTCCAAACTTCAGAGTCTGATTATATTAGAAATATTTGTCTTCTAAATAATGTACCATATATACAGTTTCTAAGCTTTTCTCCATCTAAACTGAAAAACCTAAATAATCACTATAGCTCTGTATTCTGGTTTCATGTCTTAAAGGATGAAGTAAAGGGTATTCACACAGTAAATCATATCCTTTACCTGAAATTCTCACCTGAAACTGAAGGAGGCGCTATTTAAACGTGTTTTATGCTGAGAGACGCTGGTGAGATAAGGATGGGAAGAAGGCTGTGCTGTCGACTGTTCCTTCACAGAAACCAGATAATCTTAACTACTGTCGGGTAAAAGGGCCGGGGTGAGGCTGGGATTGAATCGAATGCCAAGTTCCTTGATATCTAAGAGACAGGCTTTATTTTGTTTCTTTCTTTTGCTTTCTTTAGAGGATAAATTCTTAGACAGGGTGACAGGAGGAACAGAATATTGAAGTTCCCAAGAATTCTTTGTTCCAAGAACTTTTCTGTAGTCAAGCATAATTTCGTTATTCATAAGAAAATGAGGAGACAGGAAGAGCAGAGAAGTGGTGTGATGTCTCCATGCACCTGCAGGCCGACACCCATGGCTGTGTCTCCTGGGTTTATTAAAGCTCATTGTTCTGGGGCCAGCGATGAACTGCGCAGTTGGAAAGTGTTAGCGTTAATCTGCAGAATCCCGGCATCAAAAACAATGGCGTGTATTTTAATAGGACAAGTGGCAACATTCATATGGAAAACACAACGCTTTCCCATATTTTCATTTTTCTTTTCTTTTTGAAGTTAACATTGTTTTGAAAAGAAAACAAAATTGGCTTACATGCAGACAGACTTTTGGCTGCCCATGAGCCACATCCTGGGTGTGAAATTTAAAAGTCTCTCTTCAGTATTTTATGTACACAATTCAAGCTACTATCACTAGACATCTAGATACTCTCAGCAATTAAGTACTGTGGTCCGGGTGATCGTGCACCCCCAAAGCTGGGATGTTGAGACCTAACCCCCAAGGGGATGGTGTCAGGCACCGGGGCCTTGGAGAGACAATTATGTTCTAAAGGCTCTCCCTTCTTGAATATATGCGTGCGCTTACCAAAGAGCCTCAGAGACCACTCCACTCCTACTGTGAAAGGACATGGCCAGAAGATGCTATTTGTCATCCAGAGCACATGCTCTAGTCAGACACCAAACCTGCCAGCACCGTGGCCTTTGACTGCCTGGGCTCCAGGACTGTAGAAATAAATGTCTGCTATTCATGCCTTACTGGGCTTCTAGACTTGTGTCACTGAAGCCAAACAGATTAGTACATTAAGAAAACAAAGCTATTGATTGCATAATACCCACAGGAAATGACACATTTCAGGTGTTCCACAACTTTTCATTAGAATCCAAGGTCCCTAGGACCCAGTGTGGTGAGGCTGTAGGGTTCCAACATCTAATAGGAGTGTAGCATCAACCAGAGAAACAGTCCCTGGACACTGGCCTGGGGACTCCTGTGGAAGGCACAGTCTGCAGAGGCTGGGATGGACACTCAGGGAGGGGGGACTGGACTTGGACCAGGAGGACAGGCAGGAGAGCAGAACTAGCGACAGTGGATAGGTGTGAAGGCACAAGACTTCCAGGGATGGCTGGCACCACTCCCTGCAGTGCAGGAGGACAGGCAGAGGCCCAAGAATGGACAGCAGGGTGCTGGGGAGTGAACTGTCCACACTCAGCCCCGGGATGCCAGCCCAGCTACGCTACCCTGAGCTCTGCTTGCACCAAACATCACCACTGCTCTGCTTGGCTCAGACCTGCTCTTCCTTGGGTCTGGACTTAGCCAGAATCACCAGCCTCGCAGCGTCTCTACAGCATCACGTGAGCTGCACGTTTCTGCACCGATGTTTGACAGAATCATGCTGTGGCATTCACAGGTGTAGTTTAGGCCTGGCACAGCAATGCTGCATACGTGCCTGTGGAATGACTGAGTGACCTGCTGAAGTGAGGGTGCGCTGGACCTGGGGCTGTGGACCACACTGTCCAGCACAGCACTGGTGTGGACTTCATTGTGAACAGGGACAGAGCACCAAGGGCATCTCCATGGGGACTGTGCATGGCCAGAGCGACCCTGGGCCTCCCTGCTGTGCCCGCCCAGGGCTCTGGTTCTTCTATTTCCTATTCTTTCCTGCTTCTGGAGCCCCGGCCCCCGATATGACATCAGTGCTGTGCTGAATTCCATAGGACACCTTAAGACACCTCAGCCTTAGGTGGTCCACAACCTCAGCCATGTGCTCAGCAAACACCACATACAGAGAGCTGAACAACAGGATGGTCAGGAGGCTGCAGGAGGGGTCCAGGCACAGCACTGCTGAAGCGGGTGCCCCAGCACATCCCTGGCAGCCTGTTCTCAGGGCACTGAGCCTCTGCTGCCTCTTCCTCCCCAGTGCTGGCGAGGCCCTCATGACATCATCCAACCCTAATCATCTCCCCAGGCTCCTCCACCTAACACCACCGCACAGGCCAAGGTCACTAAGTCACCCATGAATTCTAGGGGACGCAAACTTGTACCTCACAATCTTTTCTCCTCCCAGACTTTGATAACAGAAACTTCCCCCACCCATCACAGGAAGAAGACTTCTCTCTGGTCCTGGCCTTTCAGGACCTCATTTCTCCTTGAGCGAACTCTAGCATGGGCCAAGGGCGAGAGGGGGTGCGGAGCCAACTCCACAGGGAGTACACGAAGCCCACAGGCACAGCTGCCTAGGGAAAAGAAGGCCACTTAAACGTTTTATTTATAAAGTAATTCGCACTTGTTTTCCAGAAGTGTGCACCACTGTTTCCTGAGTAGTGAGCACCCCAACAACCCCGTATCTCCCCAACACCCACTTGTGGGTGTAGCTGGTGAGGGTGGTCTGGAGACCAAAGCAACTCTCCCCGAGCGACTACACAAGAAAGCATTCAGTTTACTATGGAGGTCCCAAATAACCTTCCCTTTCTTTTCCGCATGCAGTCCATCCCCTTTCCACCAAGGATTCACTCTCAGCCCTGAACGAATGGATTCATGCACAGGAAACACACAGAGCACTTCCCGAATGGATGAGTGGAAGGCAGCCCTGTTCTCCACGAGACCATTTGATGTCTTTGTGATATTAATTCTTAAATGTGAGATGGGGAAATTATCCTTGAGCTTTTAAACTTTGGTTTCTGTGACTTGAGAAGATGCAGAGAGATGGGGATCTGAACCCTGCACCTTCCGATTCTGCCTGACAGTCAGCACAGCCTGCCGGCAGCAGGCTCCCACCCAGGAGCCAAATGCAGAGCAAAAGGAGATGCAGCCTAGCAACTGATTGGCAATAACAGCTAAGAGCAAAGAGGTTAACCAATACTGTTTCTATTTTATAATTTCTTTTTTGTTTTTTTGCAAGTATCCTGTGGGCCCAGCGCGTGGTCCCAAATGGTGGGATTCAGTGATAAACACCACATATCAACAGTAAACTCTTCCATGAGGAGCTGAAAGCCACAGTGAAAACACAAGGTGTGCCTGCTGGCCCCTTGCTCCAACATCCGTCCCTTTTCCATCCGCCCTGAGGGCTTCGTCTGTGCGTGGCATGGTGCTCTGTGTTCTTACAGACCCCAGAAAGCAGGAAGGAGGACAGGCTCGCCAGCCCGGGTGACACAGTCAGGTTCTAAGGGAGGCCCATCCCGCCGTGAGACCCAGTGAGATTTTCACCTACACTCAACGAGAGACACTGCAACACCTAGAAACAAAACAAAACACAATTTACTTATGGGGTGGACCGGGGAGCCGAGTCTGCCCCATAAGCATAACCTAAGTCTTTGATCCTTAGGTCAAAAGTTAGGGTGATCATGATCTACAAAACCACGTGGCAGAAAGTTTTCGAAACTAAATGTGCTTGCACATTTAGTCTTAGAGTCTAAACTCACTTACAATGAGAATTTATCCAAAGTGTATGTTAAATGAATGAATTCAGTTATCGTCAGTTAAATTCTGAAGCTTTCTTTACTTATATATTCTGCTAATTATGTCCTCAGAGATCATTGCATTAAAAGCATATGTACTAGCACCTTTTCTAACATGGGTGTTTGCTAAATTTCTCTCCCAATGATGAAGTCTTCATTGCTGTCACTAAGTTTACACTTCGTGAAGCAGAGGGGGACAACCCCACTGATGAGTGACACCAGCCATGAGCTGGGGTACAGTTTGGGGTGAGTCATCTCAGATTGCTTCTGAAGCAGGTGTGCCTGTTTCTTCACGGAGCAGACACACTGTAGACTGATTATCCTCTCCCACATGTCACGGGTGTGTGAATCACCATGAAGAGATCCTTAAAGTGTGGGGGTCCCGCCTCACTGTCATCCCCCACCACCACCAAGCAACATTGGGGTCCTGAAGGCATCCGTGTCTGCTGAAGACCAGCGGCCCCCTGCCATTCTGTCTCCGGCACCAGGCACCACCTTTCCCTCTGCCTGCTATGTTCTGATCTGGGGGCTCAGCCACAGTCACACACCACAGGACCATGTTGCAGTCCACAACAGGAATCCCCTTGGACTCTGTCACCCAGTGACCAGGAAGCCCTCAGCCTGGGGAAGCACTCACTACAATAGTCTCACGATGACAAAATCTCCAAGGGGTATGGTTGTCAGTGTCCCCATCATAAGAAGACTCATGAATGGATTTCAGAGCACTCGGCCCTTTTGGTGCTTGTATCAAGGAATAAATACTGATAGAGAAGGCCAGGTCCTCCCGCCACGATGAACAAATGCTTCAGCAGAAAGCATGGTGTCCGAGACTTGTCTCCTTTCACAGGAAGTGGGTACTCCTATAACGGTGTCACCCAGGAGGTCTATCCTGATGAGTAAGTCTGCAGACGCTTCCTCAGTGCTGAGCTTTCCGACGTCAGCAGCGGTGCCTCTCTTATTACTGTTGTATTTTAGCTCAGTGATGATGGGACATTGAAAACAATCAGAGCTCTGGAGAGCTGACTTTAGACCACACTGCAGCAAGTGTTTGTTTAATCCTCAAAGTGGCCAGTGGGGAAGGGCGTGACACATGTGTCTTACAAAGAGCAGTGGGGCGAAGGCCTCTGCCCAAGCTCATCACAGTGACTAAGGGACAGGAGGACAGATGCTGAAGCAGGCACCAAGAGCCCCACTCCCCTCCAGCACCACACTGCTCTGCAGGGAGCCAGACCTGTCAGAAGAGAGGGGCGTTTCCAGGGTAACTTCCTCTTTCTGGTCAACCCTGTGAGTTCCTGGGGTCAGGGTCCACTCACACACCAGGAAGTCTGAGTGCAGGCCCCTTGTGTCGGGACATTGTCACCCTCACTTTGAGAGACGTGGGGGTGCCCAGGAGTTGTGGCTTGGGCTGCCTCAGGGAGACAGAGGACAGAAGCCCTGCCACACCGAGGCAGGCTGGACAAAGGCTTTGCCTATGTATCCTCCCCAGTGCCCTGCTTGGGAAGGCTTAAGACTGAGACAAAGTTGTACAGTCCTGATTGGCTCTGATCCAAAACAATCTGGCAAACTCAGTCTTAGAACCCAAAAAGAAGCTTTTGGAAGCCAAGCAGCAGATCCCGGGATGCTCACAGTGTACCCACTGGCTGCAGGCACACTGCCGCCTGGACCTGCCCCCTGGAGTGTGGAGCCCAGCGATTCAGTGCCAGCTGCAGGGCTCTGTCTGGGGCAATGGCATGTGCGGGAGCTGTGCAGTGGAGGCCTCCAGCCCAGAGGATGCTGGGAGGCCTGGGCAGCACACGGCAGAGCCTGCCCACTCCACTGCACACACCTCATCCTAGAGCTGTGGTGTCCACGTAGATGCCGTGGAAAAGCCCACTCTGTGCTAGGTCAGCACGGTGCACTGGGAGTAAGGGATGTGCACAGGGTCCTGCGTGAGGCTGGCTGCTTCCCCTGGGAAGCCTCATGACACGCACCCTTTGCATTCTGGACAACTTAGGCTTGCACCTTCACTTCTGCTTTGCTGGAAGGAAAGCCCTTACATTCTAGCCATCCCCTGTCCTCACAACGTAGCCTCTCTTTTGCACTTAGACTTGAAGATTTGCTAGTGAATTCACTTCTGCTTCTTAGACAACAGTGCCAAGAAAGAAGAATTGGTGCAAAGCTGGCAGTGAGAATCTGGAAACCGGCTTTCTTAGGGCCCTGTGCAGAGCCACCATTCCCTGCCTGTTTACTCATCTTTCAGCTCTGGACAGCGCTGGCTGCCCAGAGATGGCCTCATGTCTGCACGCACCTTCCGCGTCCATGCATGGCGATCGCCAAGGAGCTCCCCTTAGGTGCATCCTACTTCAACTCTCCTGCAGACTTTCCTTATGCACAGTCAAATAAAATCCAATGCTCTCTTATCTCAGTCTGTTTCCTTTACTGCTTTCCCCCTGGAAACTTCCCCTGTCACACTTTGCCCAAATTATTTTATGCTCTGTTCTCTTCTTTGAACATCAGGACTTCAAGAAACTCTCCGTTTCTCTCAAATGACTGGTGTCTCTCCTCACTCTCCCCCTAGATCTCTGTGATTTTCCACGGAGGGCCTCCCTCAGAAGCCCTCTTCATGCAATCCCCATTGCACCTCTGCACTGTCGGCCCGGAGGGCAGGGACGCAGCTCTCTGTGGGTCCCTGCTCACCCAGGATGGCACAGGGCAGACTTCAAGGGACACGCAGAACAAGCCTGGATCATCGCTAGGTGTGGGAGGAGTAATTCCACACTCACATTCCATGATCCCCTGTGGCGTGACTTCTATCAGATAAAACAATAATATTTGTGGGTACTTTTAATGAGAAACAAAAAGGAAGATGGAGCTAGGATGCAAAACAGAGCAGTCGCCCATCGCAGAGCCCTCCAATCGAAAGCCTAAGTCCTCACATAGATTTAAAGGGCAAATGGCCATTTAATACTAATGAGATGAATTTACTTATCCTTTATTTTTATAATGCTGTTTATCTGAAATGAGATGATAAGTTAATTTATACAGCCAGTCAAAATTTTTGCATCAGTAGGAATTTTTGAAGTGCTTAAGGAAAGGACCAGAAATTATTTATACAGGCCTTTTAAATGTAAATCTACCAAACTGAATATACTTTTTGAAATGATATTAACAATGATGATGTAAAAATACATCTTGTGTTTAAAAAATGTGGTTTTCCAAGGAAATTGGATAAGAAAATTGTCCATCTTCATTAATGCCATGATATTTGAATGCTGTAGGATGAAGGGCAGGATAGAAAATTCATAATAGTATAATCACGAATGATTAGCAAACATGAAATTATGCAATCTCCCTGTAATCAAAGAGCTGCAAATTAAACAAGAAAACACCCCTAGAAAATGAGCACATAATACAATGTATCATAATACTTCAAGCTACAATAGGACAATTGTAGTGAGCATAAATTAATACGAATTTATAGATAGTAATTTTCCAATATTTGTCAGGCATCTTAAAATGTTATTAAACAATACTCACCCTCTTTCCACTAAGCTGTCTTAAAGATACACTCAGAATCGTGGGCACAGACAATAAAGAGCCAGGCCGCTGTAATTCCTCAGGACCGCCCTGAGATTGACTGGAAAGAGACGCCTCACTTCCCAGTGGACAGATCACGGCTCAGGGCTGGCCATAAGCAAGGGAGCCCCTTGCTTCCCACTTTGGGGTCCTCACCACAGAGCCCACTCTGAACAGCCCTGGGCAGACAGTGGATAATTTACCCAGCTCCGTGAGGGAAGCCTCCATTAGCTCCTATTTGAATACACGTGAAGGCATCTGGTAAATTATAGGAAAGCATTATGATGAAATATGACAGCCATTAAAATTGATGTTTTAAAAGGTTTTTAAAACCTAGATGAATGATCAATAAGGGACATTTTATGAAAAGTCAGACTCTCATATTTTTATATCTGGTGCTGTCACTCCCCCATTCAAATGCAGTGTGGAGATGGAGACAGCAGGGTGTTCACTAAGTGGATGAGTCAGGAGTGTCTCCTGTCCCACGAATAGACCTCAGCCAGGAATCTAGAGCGAGCTCACAGCCAGACTCAGCCGGTGGAGCAGCTGCACAGGATGGTGTGGAGCTGTGCTCCTGGCTGCAGGAGGCGTGGCGAGAATGCTCACTGCAGGGACAGCTGGGCATAAAGAGCTCCAGCTTGGGTCTTGTGAGAGAGGTCCAAACCCCACAGGGAGAAAGGAAGCTGTTGGCTGAACACGCTCAGAGCCGTCAGGGAGCCCAGGAAACCAAGCAGGGCTCAGCGAGGTCCCTCTTGTGCCCACTGCTCTGTGTCTTTGCTCGCCTTCCTGATGTGAACCCTGAACCCTGCTTCCTGCCCAACCGCTTTCTGAGTTCCACGGAGAACTTGCATCACGCTCAGATGCAGAGAAAGCTAAGGGGAAAGCACCCCAAACAGATCAGTGGGAAACTCTCTGTGCCTCTTCCCAAGCCACCATTACTGCAGTGCCGCAGCAGGCACACCCGTGTCAAGCTGCGGGGCGTTGTCCTTGGTGCAGGCCTTCCCCTTGCTGTGGCACATCTGCGACACAAGGCCACGATGAGGGCACCTGTCCCACCAACCCCTTACTCTGTTTAGTATCCACGAAGGAAGAACCAAGAACAAAGTAAGGGCATCTTTCTAATGAAGCAAAAAAAGGGAAAAGGAGAGGAAGCCTTTAGGACTGGTGGCTAGGGACGCCCCCATGAACCTGTAGCGGAGGGTTTGCTTCCTAGAGTGACTTCCTCTCACTGCCACTGACAGCAGCACGCGTGCCGTGCAAGGCTGCAGGACCCCAGTCCCCAGCAGGGTGTGAGTCTGTGTTTCCACCATACCCCAGTGGAGTGCAGCACCCTGGAGCAGGGGCTCCAGGGCACAGTGATGGCTCGCACACTCTGCCAAGCATGTCTGTGCGTGAAGCAGCTCTGCAGACTTCCAGCCTAACCATGTGGCCTGGACAGACCAAGGGACCGTGGTGGCCAGGACTGAAAAGACAAGGGAGGACACGGGCACCAAGGACGGTGCACAGACAGTTCAATCCCAGCCATCCCTGCACTCCACAAAGAGTGAGGAGCCCCATGGACTGAGACCCTAATAGGTGGAAACAGCCCAGATGTGGGGGGGGGTGTAAAAATGTGGATCCACAAGGAATTATCCTGGTTTTGGGGTCAACAGGCTGTGGCAAGGATCCTGCCCTAGAAGACTGGAATGGCAACTCACAGGCCACAACCCTGGAGACCAATTCAGCATCTCCTCTATATGAGGCTGTGGCTTCAAGTGTCCCGAAGTCCAATTCTTCTTGGGGACTAAATTTCTGTCACTTATTTCTATTTTTGAATCTCCCATTTTCTTAACATAATGGAGCACATGCATATTAAGTCCACACTGGCACAGAATGGCATATTTGAACATCTAACAAGGTAGACTTTTCCTACATGACACTTTGGCTAATGGCTTTTACCGACCCATTTAAATAAACTTCCCTTCTGTACAGCACAACCCGTCTGGGCTACAGACAGAGGCTGCGGCCTTGTCCAGTTCTTATAAGGCCCCTAATGGGTTGATTTGATGCTCACTTGTCTCTGGCTTGAAATTCTTGGCAATTTTTGAACAATAGGCACTCTACTTTACCTTGTATATGCCTTGAAAATCATAAAAATGCTACTGGCTATGGATATGAGGTTGTTATATACTTTAAAGAAAATTGCAATGCTATTTTGAAAATTACAATTTTAACTTAGAGTATGTCATGAGAATTTTTGTTAAAATGATTCTTGAGAATTATTTTCAGAAAATGATGGATCTAGGTTGTGAAGCAAGAAAAAACTACAAAAGCTAACACGTTTGAAAGCAACAAAATATAAATCAATCTATTTTTGAAGAGTTGATATCATGAGTTAAGCATTATAGGAGATTAATAGAGTTTTAACATGATAGATTAATAAATTCACTAACATGAATCTCAAGAAAACAAGATATTAGAATAGGGTCATTCTTTGTAATAAATTAAAATTGAAACAAAAGAAGATACTATCAATGGAAAACTTACTGAATACATAAAACGGTCATAAAGAACAGTCAAGAAAGTTGATGATGTAAAGGAAAAATGCAAGGATGCCTTTGGATTTCAAGTGAATGTATAGAAATGGGATTTGGAGCTGAATGCTCCTGAGAACTTATGAGGAGGGTGATTTTTCATTCCACATGTAAATCATTCTTCAAAGACTTTATGGTGACAATATAGATATTACACAAAAATATAGACAGTAGCTTTAAGTGATAGATAAATAAATATGTTATTCAAGTGATATGAGGAGAGTGCCAAGCACGTGCCTGATGAGAACTGAGAACCGGAAGTAGACAATACAGACAGAGGCCACTCCGTGGACTGACCTGTCCACTGAAGAAAGCATCAGTTCACAATAAAGAGCCAGCCAGGCAGGCAGTCGTTGACATTGCTTTCCCTTCCACGTCCCTGTGTGTCCTGTAACACAGAACTTCTAGAACTGTGGGGAAGCGATACCCCAAGAGCGGACTGCTGGTGATGACCAGGGAGAAACGCATAACTGCACAGTTCTCAGTCCCTGGTCCTTCCCACAGCCCCTCCCCACCCTTCACAGAGACAGCTCCAGTTTCCATGCTTGCTTTCTTGGGCCAGGGGCGTCAGTCCCAGATGCAACTATAAATCACGATAGGTCAACTCGTATAAACTAAGAAAAGCCAAACACATCAGAAAGCGCAGGGCTGGGTGGGTGACAGACATGGAGTCCAGCAACTGAGGCAGATGCCTCACCCCAAAGTGGGCAGCATCAACCAATAGTCTTGTAGGCTGGATGGCATAGAGAGGGAAAGGAGAAGGAAGTGCTCCAGTCTTCCAGAGCAATGCATCCTTTGCTGCGGTCACCTCTGGACAGGGGTGCCCAGCTCTCCAGTTTTCCAGGCTTCCACCTCAGGCCATGCTGTTGACCCTAAAGACAGCATCCAGACCTCTGGCTCTGGGCTGGTGCCGCAGCTCTGGTCCCCCTTGTTCTCCAGCTTCCATGCTGTTGCCTGAGTAGTTGCTGGATCCGCCAGCTCTCTGGAGCACAGAAAGGCACTGTGGACTCTCCCCCCTCTGTCCTTGTCAGCCCACCTATAACTCCCCTGTGTAATTACACGTAGAGTTTTCATTATCAATTCTGCTCCCCACAGAGCCCTAACGCAACAGACTGGCCTGTGTCCTCAAACGCCCATCTCCAGGGCCGCACACATCGGGGGGCGAGTTCCACCCCGGCTTGGTGGACTGCGTATCAGTCACCCAAAGACACAGAGAGATCTGGGCTTTCCTAGTCTGCTAGGGATTTTCCCGTCCATACAAACTGACCTATCTCCATCTTCTGCATCCTCAGGCACCCTCAGCCTCACTGGACAAACAGTGTGCCTCTGTGCTACTTACGCCTGCTAATTTTCTCTTTTGTACAAACATTTACTTTTTTGTATGAGTACGCAATGCAGCAAAAGGCTTTAACCATTTCTCATAAAAATAACGAATATTCGTGTTGAAGGGCACTGTACCCTATAATTATACAATGCAAAATGGCGGCAAGTTCCAAGCAAATTATTTAACATTTATCATGTAAAATAATTATTTTTAGAGTGTGTATTCTTTTGCACTTTTGCTTTTCTAATTTTTATTTTTCGTTAGTACGTGTTTGTTACAC
Source organism: Cuniculus paca (assembly GCA_004365215.1). Classification (NCBI taxonomy): domain Eukaryota; kingdom Metazoa; phylum Chordata; class Mammalia; order Rodentia; family Cuniculidae; genus Cuniculus; species Cuniculus paca. The sequence continues at coordinate 22,272 of RJWT010009231.1, forward strand.
ATAATGACCACATTGATTGAGGGGAGTTGGATCTTGCACGCAACACATTCCAACTCTCTGCATATTTAATACTGGTAAACACACTCTAATGGCCTCCTGGAAACACATTAGCATAACTGTTGGTTTGATGCCTAAGGGCTTTGCTTGGAAGCTGAAAACCTGTCTTGTGGAGGACAGGCAACTCCTCAAACACACTTGCGAAGGCCATTAGCTTCTATCACTTTATAGTGCGAAATTAACACATTGTCTCTTTTTATCTTGAGGAAGAAACTTGAAAAAAGTCTAGGAACGCTTTCCTCCTCAGCTTATCAATACCTATGTTCGTCCATCAAATACTCACGAGGATGCTTACATCATTTGTTGGACATTGTTTTACCAATCTGTAGTTTATGTTGGGTCTTTGTGATATTAGAGATTTCTGACTTGGGCAAGTTAGTCATGACTAACTCAATAAATGGAAGACCTTGACTGCTGAAAAATTTGTATTCTCAGATATTTTTCTATTTACATATACAATTTTGCATTGTGAATGGATTGATCTGATGTTAGAAATGCATTTATATATTGCTTTGAGAGCTGAAGCTGAGACTGTGTGCATCGTGTTCCTGGCAGGTAGTGGTGCTGTGGTTTGTCTCTAGATGTCCCCCAAAGCCTCGTGCAGTCACATGTGGAGTTTCCAAGGTGCTGGAATAGAGTGGGTGAATGTGGATTAAGGGTGTGATGCTGGGATTAAGGATGTGAAACTGGGGAAGAGGGTGCCCATCCCTCAGTGTTGGTGGCACCAATCAATAGATTTGTAGACTGGATGAAATATAAAAGAACAGAAAATGGCCAGCTCCCTGCCGCTACCCCTTGGTAGTCTGTCGTCTCCTGCCTTCCACACCAAGAACTGTTGTCCTCTGCGAAGCCCCTTTGCCAAGCCACCCTGCCTTGGAGCCAGCCTGCTGTGAGACTAAAACCTCTACATACTTGTGAGCCAAAATAAGCCTTTCCTCCTTTGATTTTGGGTGTTGGGTTTTGTCTCATCAACAAGAAATGTAACCAAGACAGGTGGTAAGAGCAGCCCAGCCCCAGGACAGAGGGTCTCAATTCCTAGGTCACTGTCCCGGACTCGGAACCTTGTGGATTGGCAGACTTGCTCGCTGGGGCCCAGGGCTGCAGCTAGCAGGTGCAGGTGGGGTCCAGTGAGCCCCCCTGGGGCAGACAGAAGACTGTGGTCTGCCTGGCTGTGCTGCTGTAGTGAAAGTATAAATGTCAGGTTTTGGGTTTTGGCTTGTTTGTTTGTTTGTTTGTGAGACAGCTTTCTACTAAGCAGTTCAGGCTGGCCTCCAACACATTTCCTGCTGTGGGTGTGGCGAGGCAAAGCCAGAGCCCTCTGCCTGAGTAGAGAGAAAGAGCTCTGTGCTGGAGAAAGGACTCTGTTGGGGGAGGCTCCGAGAAAGAAGGCGCAGGTGTCTGTAGAATTTCCATTAGGGTGTGTGGCAATTCTGTACTTTGACAGAGGTAACCTGGTCCTGAATGAGAGTGTTAAGAGGTAGACCTCCAGGGGGCATCAGGTTGCATGAGTTTAGGAGAGGGGGGTCCCTCTTCCGGCCCTTCCACTACAGGTAACCCGGAAAGAAAGCCCCTGTGGATGCTGGCGACTTCATCCTGGCTTTCTCTGTCTCCAGAAGGGCAGGACGGTATGCTTCTCTTCTTAATAAATTATCCCCATCTGTAGTGTTTTATGGTAGCAACACAAACGCACTGAGGTAGCCAGAAAGGGCATAAAGTCCTCCTAGTAACACAGCCAAACGCAACTCAAGAGCTCAGGGGAGAAGTGCAGTAGCTGCCCGAGCAATTCAGAAGAGTGCGTGTCTCCTAACACCACACCCTGGCTGGAAGCCAGGCAGGATTCAAGATCGGAACCATCCCCTCCAAAGAACGTGGTGAGATGTGGGGTACAGTTGGTCCCACATTCTGAGAAGCGTAGTGACTATTTTTGGGATAATTGCCTATTTCCCACATGAGATCAACTTCAAGAGCTCAGACTGAAAACTGGTTTTCCCTTAGTAAACTCCTGAGGGTTTCTAATTCATGGACCTCTCAGGATGGTGAAGCCGCCCTTGCCACACCATGTTACATGCTATTCCCATTTTCATTTCTAATTGTAGGTCTCAGTAAATATTGCCTCCCCAACACAGTGCCCTGCCTTGAACAAATCTAAAGAAAGTGAAAAGAAAATCCACAAAATGGGAAAAAAATTTAACCAACTGTCCCTCAGACAAAGGACTTCTATCTAGAGCATTAAAGAACTGAGAAACATCAAGCCCCCCAATTCAAAGACCCAATCCAGAAATGGGCATCTGAGATGAACACACACTTCTCAGATGAAGAAATACAAATGGCAAATAAATACATGAAGAAATGTTCCACATCACTGGTCATTCGAGAGACGCAAATTTAAACAACATTGAGATTCCATCTTACTCCAGAAAGAATCACTATCATCAAGAAATCAATCAATAACAAATGTTGGCAGGCCTATGGGGGAAAAAGGAACCCTTTTCCACTGTTGGTGGAAGTGTAGACTAATATGACCATTGTGGAAATCAGTGTGGAGATTTCTCACAAAACTAGCATTGGATGTCCCATTCAACCCAGCTATTCACCTTCTGGGTATTTTTCCAGAAGAATTGAAAACATCGTATCAAAGTGATGTATGTGCACCCATGTTTCTAGCAGCACAATTTGTAACAGCTAAATCTTGGAAACCCAAATGCTCGTCGACTGTGGAATGGATTAAAAAAGATGTGGTGTTTTTATACAATGGAGTACTACTCAGTTATAAAGAAGGATAAATTTGAGGCTTTTATAGGTAAATGGATGCAATTTGAGACCAAACTAATAAGTGAAATAAATCAAACTCGCATATATAAGTATCATATTGTCTCCCTAGTGTAAAAAAAAACTGAAAGAGTAATAAGATCTAAAATGTACAATAGAGACAGTGAAAATGCAAGGTAAACAAAATGCACAAAAGGAAAGAACAACTGGGATAGGGGAAAGGAGAAAAAAAAAGAGAAAAGATTATATGCA